>JADRCD010234352.1:17270-28754 GCA_019843815.1 Montemys delectorum
TTTTTTTTTCAGTGAAAGCTAATAATGATCAATTCTAGAAATATTCTGAGAAGAAATGCAACATGCTTCCATTTGCTTCATGTCCAAAGTGACCCAGTGACCTTCAAAACTGACCTATTTGTATACTTGAGGCGTGCCAGGAACACATGTTGAATAGCCCATTTTTAGTTGAAGAAGCGAAGGTTCACAGAGATTCGATTAGCTCTATGATATCACACAGCTGATAGGTACAGAGCCTGGACCCAAATCCAACTCTGTCCAACTCTAAAACCAATGCTGTTCCCGCCACACACCCAAACACTCCTATAGAGAGATATTGTAAACCTCATCACATCTGATGCTATCTGCTACTCTAGAACTGAACTTCAATGTGGTCTATTCTACTTCCTCCTCATACTTTGTTCTAATCTTTTTGCCCTGATTCCCATGGTACGAGAGAACAGGAAGTAAAGCTGGGCCCTAAAACCTCAGAGCCCCACCCGAGTGACAGAGCTTCCTCTAGTGAAGCTCCACGTCCTCAAGGCTTCCAAACCTTCCTAAACAGCTCCACTAACGGGAACCAAATGTCCAAATGCCAGAGCCGATGGGGGACATTTCTCATTCAAACCATCACACGCACCTAACTTGAATGAACAACACACAAGAGTATGTTCCTTTCTTACGGTGTGAATGCTTTGGATTCCAAATGGTCACTTTAGAAGAGGGGAAAACTTCCCCATGATGGATGCAGTGCTCACTCCCAACTGTCCTTTGGACATCCCCTAACAGGAGAGGTATCAGAAGGAGCAAGATAAGCTGAAGGAGGAGTGGGAAAAGGCCCAGAAGGAGGTGGAAGAAGAAGAACGCAGATACTACGAGGAGGTATGGCGCTCCCGAGGGGAATGTAACTTTGTCAGCACGGCTCTTCAAAGTCTGGCACCACCCTTTTGTGCACAGCATGTGTGTGCATGTGGCCGTGTCTGACTCTGTATCCACAGCAGTGTCCCATCAGGTCCCTTTGAGAGGATCGCATTATATGCATTCTAACAGGCTATGGTAACCCACCCCCACCACGTGGATTGAATCACATTCAAGAAATCTCTGTAATCACAGCTGCTGTCCACTCTGAATCTGATTTTTTAAAAAATATTTATTTATTATTATAATTAAGTACACTGCAGCTGTCTTCAGACACACCAGAAGAGGGCGTCAGATCTCATTACGGGTGGTTGTGAGCCACCATGTGGTTGCTGGGATTTGAACGCAGGACCTTTAGAAGAGCAGTCGGTGTTCTTACTCACTGAGCCATCTCTCCAGCCCCTGAATCTGATTCTTGATCTGCCTTAGATAGCATTGAAAACAGCAACAGATTTAGTTGTGTGTGTGCACTTACTTGTAGCAAGTGTGCTTGGTAGTAATGAATTAGTTTCATAGGATAATTTTGGCACCGAAACTAAATTCAGGCTTACTACTGACTACATTTACCATCCCATGGTAGAGGAATTTGTGGAGAAAATTTGCATCCTGTTTAATATTTTTTAACAATAACAACAAACAGGCCATGGTACAGAATTTTGAAGGAGGTATCTGAAGTGTCTATTATCTAAAATTTGTTGTGACCAATATTGTTGGGAACTTTACCTTCACCGATAACTTGTTAACTAATCTCCTCCACAGTAGTTTTTCTTGATCATGTTTTTTTCTAACAACTACTCACTTGGTTATTTGATTTGTATGCTCTGGAAAAACAGCATCTCTTTGATGCCCTGCTTATTTATATACATTCTGATGATTCCCCCATCCCCTGGAGTTCCTTGACAGATTTTTGTTTTTAATTTTTTTTTTCTTCATCTCATCTATTCCTGTCTTTGGCTTAGGAGCGTAAGATAATTGAAGACACTGTGGTTCCATTCACTATTTCCTCGAGTTCTGCAGACCAGCTGTCTACATCCTCGTCTGTAACTGAAGGCAGCAGTGGGACAAGGGTAAGGTCACTGATGAAGACCAGTTTGTGACATGCATAACCAAATCCAGGTTTCCCCATCACATTCAGTACCTTCAGACCAGGACAGGCCTCTGGAGCCATCAGCTCCTTCAAGGTCATTTCAGCCAGCAGCTAACACCATCACCAAACCCTAAGCTCCCCTCTGTAGAGCAGCAGCCATTTCCCTGGACAGATCTTCCCAGACAGGCTAGCAAGATCTCCATGTGCTGGAACCCTTTCTCTGCCTGGCTCAAGGATCACTATTCCCTTCCATGGCCATTGTCCCTCCCCTCCACATGCCATCCCCTTCATGCGGGGCCATGCATTTCTCTGCATTTTTTTTTATCAGCAGCAGACATGCCCACAAGTGCATTCCCACCAGCTGCCACAAAACTAGCTGTTTAACCCCCAAATTCCACATGAACTTGATATGTTTTTGAGGGTGGAAAGAGCTTGCAAAGGCTGCTTGGCCCCTCATCTCCCAAGTAAGGGGGTGGAGGGACATACCATATAGAAACATGCCAAGACTTGCCCAGTAAAATAACACATTGATACCAGAGTCCATTTGTCCAGAAGTAAGCAGCCCGTGACCTCATTTTGACTCCTGACCAGTCCCTTTTGTGATAGTTTTTAAAAAGTTCTCAGTTGCACATTTATTCTAAGTATTAGGAAATCATTGAAATCCTAGAAGACTGTTCTTTGGGGCAGAAGTAGGAAACTAGGGCGGCTATGACGAGAGCCTGCTGTACGCATGTACACAAGCTCACAGTGGATCTCATCCACCTATACAGAAAGTTATTAGCATGTGTTAGTAACTTCTTTAAACTGTAGAGCAAAAAGATAAAACTTTTATTATTCAAAGAAAGAAAAGGGGATGAGCTTTAGATAGTCCATGGTCAGACATAAAAGTCATCAAAGGCGTTTAAATTATATTCAAAATGATCTCACTTTTTCCATCAGAATAAGATGGACTTGGAAAACTGTCAAGACAAAGAAAAAGAAAGAAGACAGAAGACACCTTTCCAAGAGAATGACAGTGACTCATTGCTCAAAGCCAGAGAAGGTGGTCTGCCAGAGGAGCACAGGTATGTGCCCATCCCAGGCTGTCTCAAAGCTTGGCTCTGCCATTTACTCCCAGGAGGGCGGTCTCACTGCTTTAAAAGGATCACTCAAACAATGCATTCTGTGTTGTTTAAAGATGCTCTGGAGCCAGCACCCTTGTGCTCTTGAATATGTATTTTTAAATAGGTGAGGGTAAGGTGTGGTGATAGAAGTGACAAAAGCTTCGTAAATTTGAGGCTAGCCTCTGGGACATACTGAAAGCATATCTCAAGAAAGTAAATAATTTTAAGAGACATAGAGAGACAGGTCAGAGGGTCAAGGCACTTGCTGCTGAAGCCTACAACCTGGGTCCAATCCCCAGAAACCACATAAAGGTAGAAGGAGAGACCCAACTTCCCAGAGTTAGACTCTGCCCTCTGCATGCGTGTTATGATATGTGAGCACACACATTGTACACACACATATGCACATAATCAGATTTAAGTGTTTTAAAAAAAATTAAAAAGGGAGACTCGTTTTAAATAAAGAAAATAGTATAAGTCATCAAGGAAACTTGTTGCTGACCCAAATCCCAAAGCTTCCATTCACTTGAAGTACAGAATGTGTCAATTGAGAAAGAAGTTGAAGCAAGGTCCTAAAGTCCCACCTACCATGGTTCCACTGTGTGCAGCTGGTGTCCTCACTGCAGTGAGTTATGAATAATATAAAGGGTCACCATTTGTCAAAACAGTTGTGCATAGTCATTTCACATGTGAGCTCTAGGATGTCCCATAGGAAATCCAAAAACAAATCCAGAAACCCCAGAGTATCTCAGACTGGAGCAGACTCTGAGCTACAGGTTATCACTGTTCCCCAGGCCTAATCTGGAAGGAGCCTACAGGAAGCCCAGGAAGCTGGCAGCCGCCTTCTATCAGCATCCTCC
Source organism: Montemys delectorum (assembly GCA_019843815.1). NCBI lineage: Eukaryota > Metazoa > Chordata > Mammalia > Rodentia > Muridae > Montemys > Montemys delectorum. Next base: position 21,218 of record JADRCD010234352.1, read on the forward strand.
TTAAGAAACAGATGCTTGCCTCGGGTGTGAGATCCCAGATAGGCATCAGCAAGTATGCATGTACCTGTAATACGTTTACAGCATCCCAGAGGGACCCACCCGGAAATGAGAAAGGCTATCGAGGTGTCCTAGACTGGTCAAGGTGAAGGGTTGGCTGGGAGCAGAGTTCTGGTGAGGGTTTGCATGGAGGGAGTCGCTAGCATCAGACAGATCTGTGCACCAGATCTGACAGGGCACAGCCTCCAAAAGAACTGCTGATCCAGGTAACACTGCCTCAGAGTCTGGGAAGTGAGAACTGTTAGTCGGGAAGATTCAAAGGATCCCTAAAGGCACATTGTGTGCATTTTTGCTAGTTCTCCAGATAGGCTTTGCCTGTGAATTTGCTGTTTGGGTTTCTTTAGACTCTTCTCACTGTCACCAGAAACTTTTCCTTTCGTCTCCTTAAATCTCCTTAAATCGCTCCTTTCTTTGCACACAGAAACCGCCAAAAGGCTTAGAGATCCCACATGGCCCCAGTCATTTGTTTATTTATCTATATATTTGGAGGTAGTATACGTTGTGCAGCCTAGGCTGGCCTTGAACTCAGTGTATAGCCCCATCTGGCCCTGTGATCCCTCTGCCTCTGCCTGAGTGCTGAGATTATAGATGGGTGTCACTGTTCCTGGCTTCTACATGATATCTACAGTCATTGCTCCCTTGTGAAAATCTGGGCGCTTCAGATGAACTCCATAGAGGTGATTAGCTTGAAGAGCCTGGTGGGCAGGGAGGACCTCAGAAATGATTATTTCCTGAATGTGTTAAATTGATAGACACTTAAAAAAATGCATAGTATCTTGTAATGGATTTAGATATAGTTGGTTTTATCTCTGCTCTGAAGTTCTTTTGGTTTTTGTTTTGCTTTGTTTTGTTTTTAGCAACCTAACTCAAAGTCCCTCGGCTAACTCTGAAAACTCGGTGTCAAAAGGAATCCATCAGGACCAGCAGCCAGAGGCAGAAGCTGGGGCCCCACCCTGTGGTCCAAACCCACAGCTAGCTCAGGGTAAGAATGAAGAGAGAAATCCCAACATTTAAGTTACTGTAAATGCTTCACATTGTCCAGAACTGACCTCTGGTGGCTACAAAGTTCTCCCTAAGGCCCCCTTGCCTTTAGCTTCTGTTAAATATATAACACATATACTCCCACTGTGAGACCAAACTGTGCACCATATCATTGGGGTCTGAGTGAGACCAGAACAGGTATTAGCACTTTAAAATATAAAAACTGTGGCTGGTGAGGTGACTCAATGAGTAACAAGCCTGAAGACCTGAGTTCAAAGACTTGTGTAGTGGAAAGTGAGAAGCAACTCCCAAAAGTTGGCCTACACACACACACACACACACACACACACGTATACCTCTGCATGTGCTCCTTCCTCACAATAAATAAATGTAAATTTTTAAAATTTAAAGGAAGGGGCTGGAGAGATGATTCACTGGTTAAGAGCAGTGGCTACCGTTTCAGAAGACCCACGTTCAGTTCCCAGGACTTCCTACGGCAGCTCACAACTGTCAATAACTCCAGGTCCAGGGGGCTATGATGCCCTCTTATGGCCTCCATGAGCACTGCATGCATGAGGGTCACAAACATACATGAAGGAAAAACACCCATACATACAAAACAACAATTTCCTTAAATCAAAGGGAGACTTTAAAAAAATTTAAGATTTTTTTTAAAAATCATAAACAGTGCATTTTTTCAAATTTCCCAGTTCCACCATTGAACATAATCCTCCCTCTACCCCAACAACTCCTCTTGAGGAGTAGACTACATCAAGCCAGATTGAGATACACATGCAATGCAGCCCATACAGAATTACCAGTGGGCATCAGCTCTTTAAAGGACGGTGTCTTACTGGGCATCAAAGTGACTTCGCCGAATACGTTTATGTTCCTTCCTTAGTCTCAGATCCACCTTGGAATCAACAGATATCAAACCCACCAACATCCGTGTCGGAAGATGTGAAGCCCAAAACCCTGGCCCTGGAGAAAAGTGTCAATCATCAGATTGAGTCTCCGGGAGAAAGGCGGAAGTGAGTAGACAGATAAAATGGACGTGGGGTTGTTTTTCTTTTTTATGTATTAGATGGGGAGAGGCATGAGATGGCAAGATGGCAGCTGCATCTTGGTGCTTTGTCTCCATTGAATCATCTCGAAGCACTCCAGTGTAATAGGTCCTTAAAGTGTTTAAGCCTGTGTCTCTCAGGGAGCCTTCCCTGAGGCTTCCTGAAGCCTCATTATTATGAGGTTGATAGTATCATTATTATTATTATTATTATTATTATTATTATTATTATTATGAGGTTGATAATCAGGTGTGCAATGACAGTTCAGGGAGGTTGACACATCTTGCCCACAGAATTTGACTGGTTAAATATTAGAGGGATCTATAGGCCCAGCTTCACAGCAAGGCCACAGTGAAGGCACACCATCGCACTTCCAAAGTCCTGCCATGCGTCATTACCCGAATCTCACCCGACTTGGATCCAGACCATGGGCTCAGATTTGGTCCTGCCACTTACACAGATCCTTAAGCCAGTGTCTTATGGGGTTTTTTTTTTCCTGCCTTAGTTTCCCCATTATCAAGTGGGGGTGAGCCTAGTACCTTCCTCACAGGTTTCCCTGCCTGGCAGATAACCTACACTGCAGTGTGGGCCCCAGGATGCCCTGTTAGCTTTTCTTCCTTCTTAGCACCGTGCTGAACTAAGGCCTCCTTTGTCTCAGATGGCTCCCATGTTCATGGCTGGGTACCTGTGGTTCCAAAATCAACAGGAGCTCAGATCAACTAGATGCGATTTCTTGTATTGGATATTTCGGTGATTTTCAGCCTTTTTTTTTTTTTTCCTTTCAAGTCATGGTGCTTACATTTTGAAAATAGGACATTTCGAGAAGACAAGCACCACCTGAGAGGGAGGCCGGGTGGGTAGCGGCTCTTAGGATCCCCCGGCTCTTCAAGCAGCCAAGAGTCAAAGACTTTGTCTGCCTCTGTGTTCTAGTTTCCCTTTCTTTGCTCTTTTCTCTGACCTAACTATTTCTTTACCCACAGAATAAAGTTTTCAAAGCTGACAACTTGGTCCCACATAGGGCTCCTAAGCAGCTTACGCCCTCATGGTATACTTGGCAACATCAATTTGGGGCCCTTCTGATTCCTCATGGCCTAGTGAGAGCTAAACAGTCTCAAAGGCATTCACTGCAGGCCTCTGAGGCAAGGGACTGTGGCGCTGAAAATCGCTTCCTCTAAGATTGGCCCTGTTTGCTCAAGTAGCCATGTGAATCTAGCTATGTGATATTTTTTTTATTTGTGAGATCTTTACCATAAAGTGATTTTTTTTTTTAAATCTCCCCTGAACTTCTGTGCTGCCCTTTAGAGTTTCCCCTGAATCTTTAGTCATCTTTCTGTCCCACTAGGCTGGTAGTTTTCGCATCAGACTCAGCATGCATAACCAGCTCTACCAATGGTATAAATAACACTTAGTGAAGGAGAATTCACCGGTATTTTCCATCCTAAGCAGCAGTGCTCATGTGATTTTCATTTACACACATGTGCGTTCCTTCTAGACATAATTACTAATGTTGTTCCAAAGCCAAAATAAACAACAACCAAGCGTGGTAGCACATGTTCATAACCCCGCACTTGAGAGGCTGAGCCAGGAGGAACACTTAAGTTTGAGGCCAACCTGGGCACCATAGTGAGACTTTGTCTCAAAACAAATAAGCAGAGATGTCAGTGGGAGAATCCTTTGTGGTCTTTTTTGTTTTTGTTTTTGTTTTTAGCTAAAATGTCTTTTATCGTGGCTTCTGTTAACTCTCTGTAACTGTGGGCTCCTTTACCGTGTTACAGGAAAAGCCCTCGAGAGAACTTCCGGGCTGGGCCCCTGTCCCCGTGCTCTCCCACCCCTCCCGGCCAGTCTCCAAACAGGTACACGAGGTCAGCAAGCCTGTCTGAGGCTGTTTTGTGGTCCTGCACTCAATGGGCATAATTTTGGCCATATTAGTGCTTGCCGACTGATGCTGGCCCACACCCCTCCCCCCCCCCCCCCCGGGCCCCCCCCCCCCCCGCCCCCGGCATACAGAGGGGAGGAGTTAAGAGAACATCTCCATCTTGCTGCAGATTCATCGGCACGGGGTAGAAAAAATCAGATGTGTGGTGCTGGCCGCAGCCATTAGGTCTTAATGACATTGTGTGGAACCTCTAATCTAATAATAAAGTCCACCAGACAGCTGCTGGGCTCCTGCAGCAGTGCCTCTGCCTCCAAGACTCTCAACCCTTAGAGGGCAATGGGCTGCTGGCTCCTCCAGAGAACCAGGAAGAGGCTGGGATGCAAAGCCCCGTTCTCCTCTTCAAGCCCTCCCTGGATCGCTAACCATGGCCCTCGACGTTAGTCAGTCCTCGTGATAGCTTTAAAAGCTGCCCAAGTGTCCATCTGTCACAGGCACAAAATAACTGAGGACTTAGTGGTTTTCGTTGATCGATTTCTTCTCGTGGCTCGAGAGTGACATCATCGACCGGGTTTGACGAGGACAGCTCTTCCTCCTCTGGATGTCTTCTCTTCCGTTTCCTCTGTCCGCTTTGTTCCCCTGTGCATGCCTTTCAGACGGCGGTGCCTACTTGTAAATTTCCCCTAGAGCTTTGCAGCCGTGGGCGTCGTGGCTTGCTGATCCCATAGCTGCAAAGCTTCTAAGAGAAGACAGCCCTGTGGTGGCAGGTGGACCACGGTCAGGGCTGTAGGTGGCAGAAGGAGGTGGGTTTAGTCCCAGGAGTTTGCAATATAGACAGAAAAGAAGCACGTATCCTGTAGCCTCTGTGTCTGGCTTCTGGAGGACACAGTAGAGGTGGGCTGGCCAGTCCTCTCCTTTTGTAGGTAGAAGGGAGACCTAAGCAGAGCACTGGGCAGCATACCATGGGCTCAGGGTGGAGCAGGAACCCTATCTCTGAAGCCTAATCAAGCTCCTATCTCACAATGGACCCTGTGAAAAGGAAAGGCCTTGGCTTTTAATGAAAACTGCTTGTACTGCCTGGGTTTGTGTGTCAACCTGACCCAAGCTAAAGAGGAAGGAGCCTCCGTTGAGGAAACACCTTCAAGAGATCCAGCTAGCAGGCGTTTTCTCAGTTAGTGACCAAGGGGGAGGGCCAGGCCCATTGTGGGTGGTGCCATCCCTGGGCTGGTGGTCCTCCGTTCTATAAGAAAGCAGGCTGAGTAAGCCATGAGGAGCCAGCCAGTAAGCAGCACCCCTCCATGGCCCCTGCATCAATCAGCTCCTGCCTCCAGGTCCCTGCCCTGCTTAGGTTCCTGTTCTGACTCTCTCCAAGGATGGACTATGTTCTGGAAATGTAAGCCAAATAAACCCTTTCCTCCCCAACTTGCTATTGGGTCAGCACAGCAATAGAAACCTTACCTAGGATATTGCTGAAACCACATCAGAATCTTGGTAAAACTATATCTTCCTGTCGTTAGAACTTCTGTAAACACCAGGCACATATATTGAGTCATCCCAGCATGCCCCAGACACAGCGGATTCAGCACTACCTGAAGGCCTGTCACCTTCAGCTTGCTCGCACTGTATGGCTCTGCTTAATTCTGTATCCATTGTCACTTCGATGATCCTCATTTTATTAATGGTTTATTAAAACCCATCTTGCCATTTTTGCATGAGGTTGCCTGTGGGTGTGAGCCAAGGCTCTCACTGTGCCCCCCCCCCTTTTTTTAACCCAGGTCTATAAGCGGGAAGAAGCTGTGCTCCTCCTGTGGCCTTGCTTTGGGTAAAGGCGCCGCAATGATCATCGAGACCCTGAATCTCTACTTTCACATTCAGTGTTTCAAGGTATGGACATAACCCTCTTCTCTCTAAGCTGATGTCAGGGTTTGGGTCTTGTCCTGCGCTGAGAGATCCCTCCTGTAACCTTACAACCTCTCCTCTCGTGTAGCAGACAGATATATGTGTGTGTGTGTGTGTGTGTGTGTAGGTCAACTCCAGCTTTAAGGATACAACTCTCTGACCCTGAATCCCTCTGGGAAGAAAAGTCCCCCTAGAAGAAGAAAAACAGATCTCTGCAGCTTGTCTTTCCAGATACTTTCTGTTGCTAAAGGCAGACATTGTAACAAGAACTTGCAACTGGCTGCTGGAAGGCTGCTGGGCTTCTGAGTCTTGTGGGCCTTAAGGATTTATTTCAAGCATCTTTGTTGTTCTCGAAGTCTTATGATTTTTATGTGATGGGGTTTTAGACATTGCCCTGATAGAATGTTCTCTGCCCAGTAAAGGTCCGAGGCTAGCTGTAAGATTTCAATTCTCACACAGAGCCTGTCTGAGACCTTGGGATGATGGCTCCCTCTGAGAAGCCGAGGGCTCATCTGCCCGATATTAAGTCTGTTGACTTGCCCCTGTTCTTCCTTGGTGTGTTTTGTTTTGTTTGAAACAAGGCCTCACCATGTAGCCCAGGCTGGCCTCAACCCCTTGAAGTCCTTCTGCCTTAGTCTCCTGATGCTAAGATCACTAGCTTGCACTACCATGCCCAGCCAGCCAGGCTTGGCTGAAGAATCTCGGGTAGCCTTCTTTAGTCCGTGTTGCTTATGCTGTGGGGTCAGCCGCTGTAGTGAACACCAAACTCCATAAGAGTAGGGACTCTGTCTTCCTTAGTTACCACTGTTTGTCTTTGTATCCGACCAAGTTGGCATCAATAAACATTTTAGATGGACCAGTGCAGTGCAGATTAGGAGGTCTAGCTTCTAATCCCAGCTTTCCTGCTATATGCCGGCTGTTACGCTTGGTTTGCTGTCAGGTGAATGAATCATATATCAGTATAACCCAGCCTCTCTTTCCACTCATGGGCACCTTTCAAGTGAATATAATTGATTTTTGAAGCCAAACTGTCAGTCTCTGAATCTGAGTCATCATTTTCTCTCCATGATGCTGATACATTTTTTTCTATTAAGAATTTCTATTTTCTTTCTCATTGGTAGCTCCCTTGGCTATAATATCAACTTGCATGGGATTAAAATAACTCACTTTGTCCCTAATCTAAGAGACAGTCCATGAAAATTCACAAATCAGACAAAACAGAGTGAAATTCAGTTTCCACCGTTTGCCTAATGTGTTCCTGGGTCCCAGCTAGTCTTTTTAAAATTTATTGATTTATGTTCCAAATGTTGCCCCCTTTCCGGACCCCTCTAAGAGTTCTTCAACCCATCCCCACTCCCTTTTGCCTCTGAGAGGGTGCTCCCCCACTCACCTCCATCACCCATTGACCCTCCCCATCCCCAATGTCTCCCTTCCCTGGGACATCAAGTCTCTACAGGATTTGGTGCATCCTCTCCCACTGAGACCAGACAAGGCAGTCCTCTTTTACATCTGTGCCAGGGGCCATGGACCAGCCAGTGTATCCTCTGTGTTCATGACTCAGTCTCTGAGCTAGTCTTAGAGCATGATTCAGAGGCTGGTCTGATCCCTCTAGAAAGGGCTGTCACCTGGCTGGACCCACCACTGCCACCTTCTCTGTGGCAAG
>JADRCD010234353.1:0-23136 GCA_019843815.1 Montemys delectorum
GTGGCCACATAAACCTCTCTAGGAGGGACATATTATCATAGAGAGATATGGCAAGCTGGCATCACCTTGCACCAAGTACTGAGCAACAGATTGCCTTTGAGCTATGTTGAGAAGACAGATCAATAGATCACCATGGCCTCTAGCAATGCAGCCATCGGCCAGTGCCATCCAGTGATATCTGCTGTGGGCTTATTGTTGCTCAATCTTTGTGGTCATAGAGTTTACATTTCTTTTTAATTGTGACTAAATTGTCTATGGGAAAATTTTTCACAGCAAACCAAAAATATAGCAAACTTCATTTAGCCGAAGAAAGCCAATTTGCTTACATTTAGTAAATCCTACCAGAGTCACGAGAACTAAAATAGAAACTATTAGATTAATTTGAAGGTATCTGTGAGAGAGGTACAAATAATAAGTTTTTCAATAAGCTTTCCCCAATCCCATGGCACCAGTGATTGAACCTAGGAGCTTACACATGTTGCTGTTCTAACCGCTGAGCAATACCCCAGGCCTTACAGTAGGCTCACTTAAAGCTGGCTGTCAGATATTGTGTGGCTGGCAAGGTGGAATGCACCTGGCCTGTGTGATTTCACTGGAGCCTCATTGCTGCCAAACAAGTGGGTGACTATTCACAAGGACAGCTGAGCTTCTTGACAGCTAAGTGATGGGCTCTTGGCCTCACTCACAGCTGAATCCTAACAGAGCTGGGGTTTAAAACCAGCTCTGTGGTGTTCCAATATCTTGTCTGGGGATTAAGGTGCTAGAGTGTAGATATGTGTGTCCGATACTGATCCCTTTTTAAAACTCATGTTGTGTGTGTACCTGTGCATGTGCTCATGCTGTACACTCGTGGAGGCCAGCATTGAATGTCAGTTGGTTTCCTCTGTTGTTCTCTGACTTGTACAAGCCAATGCACGACCCTGACAACTGAACCACAGTCATCACCTCCCGCCCAGGTCAGATTTTGAGCTCGGAACTTCTCTATCAAACAGATGCTAAATGAAGGCATGCCAATTCATCATTGGCATGAAAAGAGATGCCTTGTCTGAGAGCTTAAGGAAATACACCTGAGAACGTACCTCTGTCCTAACAACAAAACAAAACCTAAACAAAAAATAAAATAAAATAAAATAAAATAAAATAAAATAAAAAAAATAAAACCTTTCTTTTCTGGAAAAAACTCCAGACATTGATCCAAATTGAGAAGGGCAGTGCCCTTATAATGAAGCAGCTGATGAGGATGATGTCCAGCATGTCTGAGGGGGTGGTCTGTGCCCAGCCTCTAAGTAACTCATCGCTGACATTTTACATTCAGAAGTGAGTGAGCGAAGGGCTGGAGTCATCACATCCCTGTGACTTGCCATTGTTTCAACAGTTACCTGTAGGAGTGTCTCACAGGTTTAGTGAAGAATAAACACAAATGTAAATAAAATTCTGACCTCACCCTGTATGTATCATGAGTTCTGGGCACAAGATACATTTAAAGTCCTCTGCAAAAATGTCTTTAAGAAAGTCTCCCCAGTGACAATTACCTCCTTAGATTTGGCTGTGTACAAGGGCAAGCTTAGGCTGAAATGCTAAGTGTATGTGTTGACACCATTGTTGGCTCTAGAATCAAAATTGTATTAAACTAGTAGTCAGAAAAATAAAGAAAATGTGGAGGAGCATTGGTCTGTCTAGTGTTTGTGTTAGTGGATATGTTGCGATGCCTCTGCAGTCTAAGTTTCTGCCGTTACTCAACAGTGGCATAAACACCCTTCTAAAGAAAGTTATTGAAAGAGCTGTGCATAGACATACACACTGCTGGTTGAAGGTGTTACATACAGAACTGCATTCTTGGCTGTGTCATCTTTCAGATGTGTGTGTGTGGGGGGGAGTGTACAAGCATGGGTTGTTTGTATGTCTATGTGTACATACATGTCTGTGCATGTGTATGTGCTAGCACATGTTGTTTGTATTGTATGTATGTATATGCACACATACATTTGTATGTGCATGTCTGTGCATGTCCGTGTATACAAGCATATGTTGTTTGTGTTGTATATATGTATATGCACACATAAATGTGTCCACACGTCTGTGCATGTATTTGCAAGCAAGCACATGTTGTTTGTGTTGTATGTATGTGCATGCACACAGGCATACATATGTCTGTGCATGTGTGTGTGTACATGTGCAGGAGTGTGTATATGCATATATGTGCATGTGCAGGAGTGTGTGTGCATGTGTATATGTGTTGTATGTATACATGTGCTGATGTGTGTGTGTAGTGTATGCATATGCACTGTGTTGGACAGTTGTGCCTACATTCCTCACCTCTTTGGATTATGAGTAGTGCTTTTCAGAGATAGGAAATTTAGAGATTAACAGAAAAGACATGGAGAAGTAACTTTCATGTATAATCCAGGAAGGTGCCACAGGCTTCCTTTAAGCCATTTGATTAGGCATTGAAGTAATTTAATGTGAAGAGTATAGCAAATTACAATGAATAGCTTTCTGTTTGTATGTCCAAAGTCATCCTAAGTTCTCATAAAATCTGGTATCAGAATTTAAGCAATGGCTGAAATGCATGAAAGTCTCCTTACTATGCAACTTATAAAGCTAAAAGGCCTCTTGAAACTCTATGTGGCACCATGCTAGTAAGTATGTGTCATTATAAATTTGTCCAGCAGTAGAATGCCTGATACTGGGAATGATTGCTAAGGTAAACTGTGGGCTTTAGGTGATGATGATGTAATCAAGTATGGCTCTGGTCATGGATGCTGTTAGTGGGTGAAGCTCTAAGTATATTGGAGCAGAAGGCAAGATGGCAGAAAGGACTTTCAAACTTGCTGGGACCCTTAAGGTGCTACAGTAATAAAGTCTTTGGTAAGATTAAAAAAAGGCAGGGGGGAAAAAGCTCTATGGATGTTTCTTCTCTAACTGAAACCATATGGGAATTTATTGGGAAAATGGGAGCTGGTGGCATTCTGTTATTAGAGTATTTATCATACCGTTATGGAAGGGAGTAATTTATGATCCTTGCTAGCAAAGCTAGATCAATACAGAGATAAATGTCCTTGCCACAATAGAATTTATATCATCCACGTGATAATTGACCATTGTGTCATCTGTTCAATCACTCATCTCATTATCTGATGAAGCCTGTGGAAAGCTAATGTGGATGTGATTTATTGGTATACACCAGTGGGAAGCTGTCAGCCCAGCTTACCTGCTACCTGTCCTTGGCAGCAGCGAGCATAGCTGTCTACCTCCAGCTACTGGCGACCACAGAAAAAGCAACACCGGGCACCTCTTGTTGAATTAGAAATGATCTTCTCTTCTTTGTACTTATGGATTCTATTCCATTTCTGCCTCAGAGCACAGCAGTCTGCCTAGAGAAGAGGTACTCCAGTAGTTGGCCTAAAGAGAGCTTCTATTGTCACTGATTATCAGTTACGTTTTGTGACATGATCATTTCATATCACCTATCCCTGCCTGGCAACAAAAGACATGGCTTAAAACTCAGAGCATGCTACAGTTTGGCAAAAGCCAATCAGCTACAGTTTGGCAAAAGCCAATCAGAACGATCTATAGGGACTAAAAACTGACCAAATGAGAAAGAAGACCAGAAAGCTCACCACTGAGCAGGGTTAGTTCCTCTACAGGGGGGTTGAAAATGATTCTAGCATCTTCCTCGGTTCTCTCAGCCCCCTGGGAGCGCTCACTGCCTGCAGTATCTCTGATTTGCCTTGTGAGGGTTAATCAGTGGGCCTATTATTCAGCAAATTAAAGGCTTGGCTGCCAGAGAGTTCCTTTCAGAAAGGATTAGGGTCTCTGATGAGGCTTTGAAGTAATGGATGGATCTGTTCTGCTAATGGAGGAGGGCTAAGGACTCCCCAGACTCCCCAGGCAGCCCATGTGGTGTCTTTATTCAGTCCCTTGCCTAAAAAAGAAAAAAATATTTTCTCTTGCAAAAATGTACGCTTGCATAAGGCACTGGATTGACTTCCTTGCAGGTGAGTGTGCAGAAGTGTTTCCTGGCTGCTGTGGGTGGCAGCGTCCAGGGGAAGAACCATCTCTCCAAAGAACAGCAGCAGGAATCAGTGGGATCTTAGAATTTATTCTCCTTTAAAAGATTTTGGCTCAGAAGTTGGGCAGGTGACAGGCATAGTGGTGGTGGTGGTCTGCATCCTCAGGACCACTAAGCAAGGAGGCTAATAACTGTGATAAACCCTGATTTGCATAAAACATTGACAACTACCTATTATCTGACAAGACTACCCTCCCCGCCTCCAGGCTTTTCAGCAGCAGTTAGGCTATTATGGAAACCAGGCTGGTTCATTTCCCCCAATTTCATGTTGATGCCGGTCCATAATAGCCACAGAGTTGGCAATTGGCCAGAGAAATGTTTAGTCCATGTCTGTATTCACCAAAAGAGCATGCATTAAAAGAGGAGTGCCCAGTATGAGCGTTGGTACCACCAGGACCACTGCAGCTGTGGGTCATTATTGCTCTCTTTACTGTGCTCCCCATCCCGTTTGAATTATGTTCTGAAATGCTGGCTGGAGCCTCCGGTAGTCCCTTTTGCAGTGGGGCTGAACTCTGGTCTTTCCCCTCACCCTCAACTCTGTCCTTTGGAACTTGGTTATTCCTTTCTTTGAGCTGCTCTCTACCCGTGGGCTAAACTATTCTGGGAATCTCCCTTTTGTCCTTTGCAATGATCAGGATGAGTCTTGGCATCTGCCTTGAACCTATTGATGCTAGTGGTAGAGCATTGCACTCCTTAGGTTGGGAACCCAGGGGCTCAAGCCCAGTCAGGCTCACCAACTCTCCAGTAGAGTTAGTCCCAGATTAACACCAGGGAGCTCTGTATTAGCTACTCAGGAGAATATTTTTACCGGATGGTTCCAAGCATCCCCTGGGATTGGAGAGTGTTGTAAGAAGCAGACCTATGAACTGTGGGGCCATACTCAGCACAGGGCTGTTTAATTCATTACACTGTGCACTCACTACTCATGTCTATGGAAAGCCAGAAGAGTGTTTGCTTCAGTCTTATGACCAATGTTCGTCTGCTCACAAATCACAGATTATAAGATATATAGAACATATGTTTCCTCTTTCACATTGTCTGCCAGCAAGCCCAGAGTCAAATGTATGTCCAGCCTTAACAAAGAAAGTCATTTAGTTGGTATTTTCATTCCTATTTTTCTTACTGAGTTACTCCACTTTGCTTTAGTCATCTTTTCCTTGGCTTCATTATTTTCATGTTGCCTTGTTGCACGTTATCTTTATATATTTAAGCACATGCTTTATACTTACATTGTTCCTGGAACAAGATAAAGTATTAAAAATCAATTGTGGGCTCTGCTAGGGAGAAAGTAAAGTAAAGAAACTGCTTCGAAACACAGTCTGGTGTTTCTCCAGAAGATAACTCAAAAGTTATCATCATTCCAATGAAGAAAATCCACTCCAAAATATATGCCCAAAAGAAATGAAGACACGCGACAATGTACAAACCTCAAAAGGAAATATTTCTAAGAAGCTGCAGATGGTGGCACATGATTGCATGCCTTGTGCTCAGGAGGTAGAGGCAGGAAGATCAGAATTAGAGGCTAGCTTGGGCTACATCATGTATTAGATGCCAGCCTAGGCTTCATAGGGGGATCCCACTCTCAAATGCCCACCAAGTAACCAACCACATAAACAACAACGTATACTCCTTATACCATTAGTTCATAATTGTTTAAAAGTGGAAATAACTCAGAGCCTGTCGGTCCATAAGTGAAGAAAGTGTGATAGGGCTGCACGATGGGAGATTATGTTGAGAAGAGGAATGATGGTGTGTTAACATATGCTGTGACTAACAAGAGCCCAGCAGTAGGAAGCATGGAGGAATCCAGCCACGTGTATTACACAAATGCTCCAATATGGAAAATACATAGAGACTGAGAGTACATTAGTGATTTCCTGGGATGGGGGTGGTTTAGGAAAATGGAGAGCGACTGAGAATGGATGTCGAGCTTCTTTGTGGGAGAAATGAATGTCTAACGTTGATTATAGTAATAACTGTACAACTGTGAACATACTAGAGACCTTTGGATTGTACATTTCAAATGGTTAAATTGTGTGGTTTATGAGTTATACCTCATTAGAGGTTTTATGGAGTCATTTTTTGTAGGGCCAGGCATGAAGGCAGAGGTAAGGGGATCTCTATGAGTTCAAGGCTAGCCTGGTCTACATAGGAGTTCCAGGTTAGGTAGGGTTACACAGTTAGAACTATCTCAAACAAATAAGTCAGGAAAAAATATTATAGACAGTGACTAGCAGTTGTACACTCTACAGAGTAGTTTTTGCTGGTTTTCTTACACCTAACTTTTACTTAGTGCCAGGTGTGTGTATTTGACAGTATTGGCCTTTAGCTGGATCTGCCACTGGGTTTGGGCTTGTGACTCTCCATGGCATACAAGTTCCCTGCCCTTGACAAGCTCAGTGGTGGTTCAGGAAAGAGAGGAGAAGGAAAGGTGTGTCATAGTCCTGCGTGGCATTAGCTGTGGCTAGGGCGGGTTCCTTGGGAAGATAGGTAAAAAGAGACTGGGAAAACTGGTAACAGTGAGGCCTTGGGGTCCTTTGGGAGGCGTTCCCATGGATGGTGAAGGTAAAAGATGGATGATTTTTCTATCTTCACAGAAATCTGGTTACTGGTTTACCTGTCAAATTTGTTTGCTCAAGAATTCACCAGTGGCTACGTCTACATTGCTAACCAGTCCCCACACTCCATAGTTACAACCACCATCTTTCTCTTCTTACTTCCTTTGTTCAAGCCATGAGCCCCATTCTCACCATCGATTGATTTTCTACCATGTTGTTAGATCGTTTCCTAAAGCAAAGGTCTAGCTGCCATCTCCCTGATAAACTATCCCAGTGGGGTGTGGCAGAGGCAGAAAGCCCTGTAGGTCTTCTGGGTCCTGAAAAGCGGTTCCCAGCCAGAGTCTTACAGTCACCTGCCTCACACTGCAGTGTCCAGATCTACTCCTGACCCTTGCATTTGACATCCACGGATTCCCCAGGGGACTCCTGAACCCGTCACCTGACTGACTGTCCCTTGCACTTCCTCCCAATGCCCACCCTCTCCTTTAAGAATGTCACCTCTCATGTGACACACTTGTCCCCCAGCTAGAGCTGCTTACTTCTTCGGAGTTATGGAAGGCCCTAAACTCTTCAGCCTTGAATTACAATTGCTGACACGTCTGTTCAGCTACTTGTTTCCAGATTCCATGAAAGCAAGTGTCTGATCCTAGGCACCTCTGCTCTCAGCGTGTGGGGTAGTGCCCTTCACGGTAAATACCTAGCACTCATGCTTATGGATGCACCATGATGTCAGCCTCACCCACCTTGTCAGCCAGTTCATGTGAGTTGGTATTACCCAGGATGCATGTTTCGTATGGAAGCCCCTGCCCCCACCCTGGGCATTCCTAGGCAAGCCTTTGTCATTGCTGTGTAGCCGCTTTGCTCATTTATTTTAGGGACTGCTTAAGTATTAGCCACTCCTTGCCCTCCTACGTAAAATGCATACAAATGAGAATTATGGATTAAAGTCAGGGCAGAGCGGCAAGCAGGATCAAGGGAAAGAATACGATTCTGATGTCCCCGGGCACTCACGGCTCCACTAAGAAGCCGACCATGACTGTTTGTCAAAATGGAAATTGATTTTTGAATCAAAGAAATGAGCCAGACATTCAAAGGCAAGAGTACCCAAAAATTTGAACTTGAAAACACAAAGGAGTTTTGCTTTTGCTGAATTGTCAGACCCCAAAAGTCCCCTTTCTCCCAAATGTTGCAAATTCTGCAGAAGGACATCTACTATCACATAGAAATGCTGCCCTCAATAGTAGCTATCACTAGTTATGGAAAGCAGAGGATTAATTACCAAACTCCTTGAGTTAGATTTGTATAATACTGGCCCCAGTTTAGTTAGGTGGGTAATTGGTTAGGAGACAGCAGACTTTAACAACAAAGAAAACTCATGTTACGGACCAATGGTCTCTACAATTCAGGTGCTACAAATGTGGCCCTAGGGAGATGTAGGGCCTCTCAGGGCATCAGGCCATGAGGGCTCCTCAGCCACAAGTGGACTACCTACTGCTAGGTGAGCACTCGGCATCCTTTCTTTGGGGAAACTATTTTGGAACAGAACAATTTTCATCTTGGACATGGACCTTCTCTTGTCTTGATCTTGGACTGAACAGTCTTTAGGATTGTGGGAATCTAAATTTCTGTGTATTCTCATTTCTCCATTCTCAAATACCACCACAACAGTGCAGAGTGGACTATGGACACTTAGGGGGCACTCCTGCTGCTTATCAACTGCCTTCCTCTCAAGCAATGGCTTACGGGACCACTTGGTACAGTGGCTGACCACAGAACCAGCATTTATTGAGCGCTTCCTCTGCAGCGAGCAATGGGTAACTATTGCCTTATTTACCCTCTCAACAATTCTTATACATATACACATATATATGCAGATAAAGAATAAGAGCTCAGTGGATCTAAGCTTACCTATCACTGCATAGCTCTAAGAGTGTTAGATTTGTCCTCAATAGCTGACTTAACACATACCATCGTCCTAATATCTTTAAAAATATGTCCTGCTTGGGAGAATAATGGCTTTCGCCACTGAATGTGTCATTTAAATGCATCAACAAACTATTTAGAAAGTGCTTCCCCTATGCGGGCAAATGTTCCTAGAAGGCTTTGCTAGAAAGACTTTATTGACTGATTATATCATCAATAACTGTGGAGAGGTTGGAATGTTGCAGGTCTGGCTAGGACCCAAGTTACAAATTATCTTTTTGTTTTGTTTTGTTTTTTGACCCTGGCTGACCTGGAATTTGCTTTGTGGATCAGGCTGGCTTTGAACTCAAGAGATCCACTCATCTCTGCTTCCTGAGTGCTGGGATTAAAGGCATGTGCTTCCACAGCCCAGCTATCTTGGGTTTTTTATCAGCCATCATCTCCCTGTATGAGTGACCTAGCATCCTTGTGGCCATCAGTGAAACCATTTGGAATGTATTAACTTAATAGACCACGAGTTTTCCTCAACCTCAAAACTAAAGTCACTGGATAGCATCTGAGGCCTGCAGAAAAGTCCCTTCCCCTTTGTTGGCTACCTGATGCCTCCCTCAATATATTTGACAGGCATCTTGATTTATGACTTTTCTTTGTTTCGTTGTTATAAAACTTCATGGAACTATTACCACATTGGAACATGGGGTTTAGAGAAACTTGAGTTTGTGTTCTAGGCCACGGTCACTCATACTTGGCTTCAGAACAAGTCATCTTTTTTCTTTTCTCTGAGGTGAGAGCTGTGTCTCTTAAAAATGAAGTTGGCAGCTTCTGGATGATCTTGTCCTGACTCTCATGGTTTCTGTAATCTCCATCTTGTGGAATTAGCTACCACATCTATCTCCAGTGCTCCTCATCTCCCTGGGCTGGTGAAGCAAATCTTTCTTTAATTTTCACCTTAAGTAAAGATCTCTGAAGGAAGCCATGGTTGGCATGTGATCTTCTAGTCAAGTCTGGTGGATCTCTTGCCACTTCCTGCCATTGCCTTTAAAGACCCAAGAGGCTTTGGAGAGGGAGCTGCAGAAGACCTTAGCTACTCCGAGCAATGATGTTGATAGCTGCTCTACTGTCCCCTGAGAGAACAGTCCCAGGATCCAGTAGTCCAAGGATGATTGCACCCTCTCTAGCCCTTTGAACTGGAGGTTGGTATTTGAAAACAGACTAAGAACTTCATGTGTTAGTTGCTATGGTGATGAAGTGAGGTAATGGCTTGCAATTTTTGATGTCATGACTACATTGCAGGAGGCCACGACTCAGACAGTAAAGAGCTTTCTGTGCAAGCAGGAGGGCTTAAATTCATATTCCCAGCATCCATGGAAAACTGGGCACAGTGCGCCACTCCCATAATCCGAGTGCTGGAGTCATGAAGACAAGAGAGCCTCCAGGCCTTGTCGGCCCTTCCATCAGCCTAGCTGAAGAGATGAACTCCATTTTTGGTGGGTTTGAGAGCATCTAAGGAAGATGGTTGGCATTGACCCCCACATGCACACACAGGCATGTGCATTTGCACACAGATATGCACATCATATGTTTACACATTCACATCAGCTGTAGACCACACCATAGGAAAAAATAAGTCAGTGTAATTGCAAAATGCTTTTCATAAAAACCCTGCTAAGGTACTAAGAAACATGGTAGCTAAGGAGCTGCCCTTACTTACTTACTTACTTACTTACTTACAGGTTACTGCCCTGAAAATGACCTAAGTCCTAGGATACAAAGCTTGGGAGATATTTGGGTCAGGGAGGTAGTTCAGTTAGTAGAGATACTTGCCATATGAGCCTAGAGGCTTGTGTTCAGTCCCTCCCTAAACCCAAACAGCACACACACACTAATGATAATAAATAATAAATTGAATTTATACCATTTTTTTTGAGATCTTCTTTGGCTGTCACTACACCCAGCAGAGGGCATGCTTGCAATAATACATCCATTGCAGAAGGTGGCAGTGTCATCAGCAAAAGTTAAGCAGCCATCTCCCTCAGCAGGCCTTTCTATGGCTTTTTCTTGGACACACATCTGCTTACTCCTCATAAGCCCTCCACCTGGCTGCTTGGCCAGTCTGCTATAAGCGAGCTTTTCACTCATTTAACATTTCCTGATGGCTCCTCAGGCCTCTCCCAGACTGATTCTGTCTGGTATCTATAATACTCTTTCTCACTGGGGGAGGGGGCAGCCTAACCTTAGACAAATGGTTCTTGAGGAACTCAAATTTTTGTTTGCACATCTCCTGAGCTAAGAATACAGCCAGCAAGTAGTCTGAGTTTTTCTAATTATTTAAATTGCTAGGGAATCAGAGTCAGAGGCAAATGGAGGGGCCTCTGCATTGTCAGATTTTATGCTAGCCACATCTCATCCCGGTGTGGTATCTACATGCTGCAGCTCTGCCTTTGTAAGGTCTCTACTCCTGGGAACCACTTCTGTGAAAGGATTGTCTCTAAGCACGGTGCATAGCCATTACCTCTGGAGGTGGATCCTGCCCAGTGTGCCCTAGACTTGATGGTTTGGCTTCGGACCACGCTGCATGTTTTCTTTCCTTACCTCTCTATCTTGTTTGAGTCATCTGCAGAAGAAGAAAGATGATCTTCATCCCTCGATCTTGGAGTTGAGGCAATGCAATGTTTTTTTTGTTTTTTGTTTTCTTTTCAATCCGACAACTTCATCTTGGTCGGGTGCCAACAGCTTTGCCTACCAGTCAGACTCACTTGTTTCTCTTTCTACATCTTCACTCCCCAGCCAGGGACCTCAGGCAAGATGGCAACTTCCCACAATGCTGTGTTCTTTTAGTCAGTGTCCTATTGCTGTGAAGAGATGCCATGACCAAGGCAACTCTTATGAGAGAAAGCATTTAATTGGATTACAGTTTCAGAGAGTTCATCCATTATCATCATGGTGGGGAACATGGTGGCAGGCAGGCAAGCATGGTGCTGGAGAAGCAGCAGGGAGTTCTACATCTGGATCCTTAGGTAACAGGAAGAGAGAGACGCTGGGCCGGCTTCAGTAATGTACTTCCTCCAACAAGGCCACACCTCCTAATCCTTCTCAGGGAGTGTCACTCCCTGGTGACTAAGCATTTAATATAGGAGCCAAGGGGCCATTCTTATGCAAACCACTGCATCTGCCCTTCCTATCTCCTGACTCTACTCTTATTACCGATTTGCTTCAGAGGGAGATTACTCCCTCCCCTCCCCTTCTCCTCCCCTCCCCTCCCTGATCTGAAGCACTCCTCCTGCCTTCTCAGAGCTTTTAAATTTAAGCAAACACATAGCCTTCCACTCAGATTGCTATCTTTACAGCTGTCTGGCTGAGTTTGCAGCCGTGTATCTCATTTACTTGGTTCACTTCTTCACCCCAGTCATGAAGTTAGCATGTAATTCCAGGTCTCAACAGTAGACCCTCAACACATCAATGTAATGTGGCTAAATACTCTAGCACACAGAAAGGGGGTTGTTCACTAAATTCATATAAGCAATAAGCAATGCCATATTCTACCCCCCCCCCACACACACACACACACTCCCAGCATTAGTCACTTTGGGAAAATGCCTATTGCTGTCAGTCTTGTTTTCCAGAATGGAAATTTTCTTCCAAGTCAGAGCACCGTGTGCTCTGCTGCTTAGCCTGTAATTACCATATCCTCAGGAGGATTTTCTCCTCTTGCCAGTCAGGCTTCTGTGTGACAGTGATAGGAGCCTCCTGGCATTGAAGTGAGTCACAGGGCAGGAAAATGTTTGGTCAGATCAACAGCAGTTGGGTGTCCTATACCAATGGGGACGCGTAATCTAAGTAGCAAGCCTTCAGAAAGCAGTAGACAGTATGAGAGACAAAATATAGACAAAGACGTGAGAAGAGATGAAAATCGTGGGTTTTGACGTAGCATGGCCCCACTGTGTGGGAGAGGATTGCCTTCCTCTTGCTTTTTCTTTTTTCCCCCAAGCTCATTAGTATTTTTAGTTCTCGCTTTTTCAGCTGTGCTATATCAAATGGGTTTATTCATGGGTAAATCTTGATTGTTGGTAAATGGTTCCCCTGTTCAGACATCCGGGAGTTTGGTCCTGAAATGTCAGGTTACAGACGGTGCAGCTGCATCCTCAGGACATCACACACACTCCCAACCCCCTTGCCTGGCTGCCCAGTGTCACAGCCCAACATGCGTCTTGCTTTTTGCCTGTTTGGGCTTACTGCAAATACCAGCAGCAGCCCGTGTTTAATGCGGGACCACAAATGAATTCCAAGAATTAATCTTCAGCTGAGAAAATATGATGGAAAGAACTAGAATTTCAAATCAGGTACTGAATTGATTTCCTTCAAGGCTGCAGCTTGCTTCATTTTTCTTCTGGTGGGTTTTCCTATCATATTCAAACTGTCTACTGTGGCCTTGTAAATCTGGGGCCTCTTACTGTTCAGGCTATAAATACAATTTTATTATACTTTGCTTTGGGTCCCTTACCACAGAAAAAACACATCTAAACCTACTTTTTTTTTTTTTTTTTTTTAAGAGATTAAAAGAGCACAGCAGTGGAAGATCTTACCTGGAATTTAGTTTCCCCAGTGTCAGTCCATGCTCAATCTTATTTTTTTTTCCTTAAGTAAAAGATTCTGAGAAGAACTGACTTGGGCCAAGCATTGTCCCAGTTTGAGAAACTGTCTCCTATGGAAGTAATAGCTTATGACTGTCACAGGTACAGTGACAATTAGGGACTTGTGGATCTTGCCTTGGTCTTCTATGGGGAGGACTCACCTCTGTCCTCATTCTAAAAACACAGCACGTATCAGCGCTTACAGCAGAACTTCCAAGATGGCATCTGTGGTGTGTGGACCACCAATAGCCGGAAAACAGGGTAGAAAAGAAGAACAAAACGTCTATGGCCAAGTAAGCTTGGAAACATTGACTCCAACAAAATTAAGTCATTTTTAAAAATCCCAACGTTCATTAAAAACAACAACAAAAACAACAACAACTTTAAGAGCTAGAGAGATGGCTCAGCAGTTAAGAGTATGGACTGCTCTTCCAGAGGTCCTGAGTTCAATTCCCAGCACCCACATGGTGGCTCACAACCATCTGTAATGGGATCTGATAAGATGGGATCTAACACACCTCTTCTGGTGTGTCTGAAGAGAGAAAGAGTGTACTCACATGCATTAAAGAAAGAAAGAAATCTTAAACAAACCAACTTTCATGTATTCAAACATATCTTGAAACTCCAAACTTACATGTTTTAGAGGACCATCAGTGTTTCCCAAACTGTTTCCCAGGAAGCCATTTCTTTTTCTTCTTTCAGTCTCCCCCTCCCCCGTTAACAGAATACTGTACATGGCTAGCGCTTTACCAACTTACCGCATACTGGCTGGCGTCCATGTCCCAGATCAGAGATCCGTGCATTGTATCCTTCTGCAAACCCTGCTTAGGCCCTGCCTGGGGAAAATATTCTGCAACTGGACGTTGCAATCCTTGGCTTAACAAATAATCTTGAAACGAGTAAGCATATTCAATTTTCTTAATTTCTTGTGTTTGCCCTCCAAGTCTGGGGCAAACCCTCTTGTGAGAGGTGCCCAGGGGCTGGCTGGGGTTCCCGGCCCACTCTGTTAGTCAGTTTTGTCTTTATCACTAACTGTCTGCTTGAAAACGATGAGCTGAAAATCTCAATCTTGAAGAGTAGGACAGCACGCTTCAAAATCTTAAGCAGTAATGATTATTCTTTGGGTAGAGTTGGTAAAGAGATGAAGGGCAATAATTGCCCTTAGGCGTAAAATGATTATTAATTTTCTATACATATTAATTAATGCTGGAAATAAATACAGTGGCAGTTACTCCTTAACCAGCTAATTCCCCAAATAACCACCCAGAGACCTTTTAATATTTCAAAGCTTAGGCTTTAGCTGGGTAGACACTCAACTAGCTCATCTAAGTTAACCTGGCCATCTAGCCACGTGGCTAGCTGTACCTTTCAGGCCCTCTCATATCTCCTGGATAAAGGGCCTTCCTCTTCTTCCCAGAGTTCCTTTCTCTCTCCCAGGAAGTCTCACCTTCTACTTCCTGCCTTGCTAATGGGCCATCAGATTTTTATTAAAGGCAATCTGAGAAGGCCTTAGGTAGGTGAGGAAGGACAGGAGACATAACTTTACATAGTATGCCTCAACGCTTAGGCATTCAAAAGCGGCAGCTTGCGAGGTGAGAGTGCTCTGACTACACTTCTTATCTAGTGCCAAATGTTGTACTAATTGCTCTGGATTTAGAAATGCCTTCTGCCTCTTCTCCACCAATGTAGCTCTTTCTACTTCCCTCAAGGCTGGCTTAGGTCTTGCCAACTCCAGGAAGTCTTCCTGGACTAGAGGTTTCTTACAATATACCCCCGACCGTATTGCACAGCACACTGTAGCTTGCCATTTTTAACAATGCACAGTAGAAGGGTTCTTCTGTGGGAGTTGGCCCAGGGCCTCATCATCACTGATGGGCCGACCTCAGGCTCTCCATGTTGGAAAATAAGACTAGTATAAAAATCTTGTCCAGGTGTCATGGTACAGGCCTGTAGTCCTTGAGTTCTGGAAGGTGAGGCTGGAGGATTGAGAGCTCTGAGGCTTGGGTTGTATCATGGACTTTAAAAAAAAAAAAAAAAAAAAAAAGACAACCAAGCAAACCCAAAGAAAAGAAAATGGGGCTTGAGAAGATGCTTTGTTTAGTATAGTTCCTGCTTGAAAGACATGAGGACCCAAGTTCAAATCCCCAGCACAGTGTAAAAGTGGGGACACAGCAAACATCCAGTGCTGGATCAGTGGTAGGATAGGGAAAGTTGGAGCCTGTCTAGCTAGTCAGTGAACTCCAGGTTCACTGAGAGACCTGTCTCAAAAAATCAGATGAAGAGCATCTGAGGAAGGCACATAGGCTTGACCTCTGGTTTCCATACACACACAACCCTGTGCACACATCAGCACACACATGCATGAACACACACACACACACACACACACACACACACACATACATGAATATCATGATCCTTATGGCTCCTAAACTCTGTACTTCTGTCTTTGTTTTGTTCTATTGTGACAGGGTCTTATGTAGACCAGGCTGACCCAGAAGTGAATATCACTCAGAAAATGACCTTGAACTTCTGAACCCTCTTGTTCACCTCCCAATGCCCTGGGATGACAGGCATGCATGACCATGGCCAGGGTTGTTTTCCTGTCATTTGTTTTCTCCCTGGGTAGATAAGCAAACACCAGTTTTCACAGTTTTCTGTTTCTCCAGGCCCCCCATCTTTCTAATTAAATTTATTACAGATACTTGAGGATAAATATCATAATTGTTCATGCATTAGTCTATTTCATCTAATTCTGGTGCGGCATAATAAATGTTTGCTGAGTAAACGGAACGAGATGATGCCCTGTTATCTAGTCGACAGAGCCTTTGCATCTGTGTGTCAATATCATAACAATTCCCTTTCAGACTTGTGTGTTGAGGGGTGTTTATGGATTAAGGCTGCGTTCCCAAGGTCTTCTTGTCCTTCCCCTAAAAATCCTCGCTGTGCAGCTGGAGGTGGCACCGTGCCGTTTAGCATTCTTCCCAGGCACGCTCAGCTTCTCTCCTGTGGATCCCGTGGTGTGCAGTTCCACCCACTCCAGTCTTACGGAGAAGACTAACTCTCATCAACTTCCAGAGTGTCGTGCCCACCATATCTTATTTGGATTGTCTTCCTCATCTGGTCCTCTCTTTGATATCCTTGCATTTTCTCTTGCCCACTCTGTGATCTATAAAGCGAGACCCTCTCTAATAGAGCAGATGATCTTGCCACGTGTTAGAAGCCTTCCTTTGCTGGTAGATGCTAACATCATGTGACAGATAGATATTCTACCTTCAACTGCTTCCCATTCCACTAGGGACATGCTTTCTTTCTTTTTTTTCTTTTTCTTAAATTTTATTTTTATTATTTTATATATGAATACACTGTAGCTGTCTTCAGACACACCAGAAGAGGGCACCAGATCCCGTTACAGATGATTGTGAGCCACCATGTGGTTGCTGGGAATTGGACTCGGGACCTCTGGAAGAGCAGTCAGTGTTCTTAATGGCTGAGCCATCTCTCCAGCCCAGGGACATGCTTTCTAGGACTACCCAAAAGACTCTGTCTGTAGGCCTCTTCTCATGGCCTCCCTGAACACCTGTCCCAAGGAGGAAGGGTAGAGGTACACTCTGCTTGCTGCCTATTTCACATGCCATGAAGTTTTTCACACTGTCACTTAGCCTGCATTTTGCTTTGCACCTTAGTCTGTGTGTTGAAGCCTTGGTAACAGTTACCTGGCAAGGAAAACATCCCTATTTTGTCATTTCTTTTCTTCCTCTTAAAAAACAAAGAACAAACAAACAAACAAAAACGTATTTGTATGTGGTATGTGTATGCTTGTTGTGTGTGTGTGTTTATGTGCATGTTGAGGCCAGAAGAGGATGTTAGATCCTTTGGAGCTGGAGTTATAGGCAATGGTAAGCCATCGGATGTGGTTGCTGGAATCAGAACTTGAGTCCTCTGTAAGAACAGTAATCACTGAGCCCTTGGGTGGATCCTGGACTTACGGTCACCATTCCCATCCCCTCTGAGGATCCAGGTCTATCTATCTTCATCAGTCCTCAAGGGACACATGCTATTTTATTTTAGGGGTTTCTATGGTCCACACTTAAGTCCACATTTAAGAAGGGAAGAGCATCACCAGGGTTACCAATCAGATAGCCCTCTTGAGTTCCTTCTTTTCTGGGCAAACAGTGACTCAGATGTGTTTTCCTTTGCCAGTAGTCACACATGAATATACATGGAATCCAGGAGAAACTGCTCATGGGAAGCCAGCAGCAGTCTTTTGTGAGCCTGTGTGACTGATTTTGTATTGTTGCTAGGAAAATTTATAGGCTATACAAACCACCCTGGACCTATAAAAGTCAAATGATTGATTTCTCCCCGTGGCAAGGTGGAGGTGGTATTTATAGTCTTGTGGGCATCCGTCTGGGGATATTCTAGGTGCTGTTTGGCTTTTCTAGCTGCAAGCTCTGGTTCTAGGAGCCCCCAAGGCATCTGCCGATGGACTGACTGGGGAACAGGAATGTTACCGAATATCCTTCAGGACTAGCAGGTGAGGGAAAGCATTTTGAAATGAAAATTGCAAAGCTAAAAGCTCCCTGTGAATCTGACAACTGGGGATTGCTGTGAAGAATCGGGCTTCAAGGCTCTGTCAAAGGTGCTTGGAGGCTGCTAAACTTCCTACAGCTCGCCAAGGGTTTGGGTTGGTGCTGGCATGCTACTGTGGGACAAACCACAGCCGTGGATGTCATGGAGTGGCAGAAGGGCATTCCAGGGTTATCCTGAGTCTCCTGTGTTAGCTCAAGACTGAAAGATGTTTCGGCTTCCTTCTCTCATGCAGGGCAGCTACTCAGGATAGAGAGGTGGTGGTGATTGGAGCGGTTTTCATCTGACCCCACTTCACTAGGGATTTCCATGTATCAGAGGATGCAGCAACATGCATGGAGTCGTCGTTTTCTTTAGATAGGTCATTGAGTTCAAATGAGAGAGCTGTTCCACTGGGATGGCTCTAACCAATCTACTGCAGAGGGGTTCAAACAGAATCTGACTTTTACCATTTTGCATGGACTTTCTGTTCCCCACTTTGCATAATTCCATCACAATTCACCAGAATGATGTGCCAGTCACTTTCAGTTCTCTCAGAAATCATTAGAAACTGTGTTTCTCTGTAGCTTGCAGGTTCATTTCTTTCTTTGCAGACTTCTAAATGCGTGTCCCAGCCCTCTCACTCCACCAAATACGAGTATCTCCTATAAAAGAGTTAGTAGAGGTGATATGTCGTAAATCTATAGGCTCCTAAGATAAACTTCCTTCTCTTAAAAATGCTCTCCTAAGCAGTCTACTTTTCCAGTGTTTCAAATATTTCACAGTAAACTGAGGGTTAAGAAATGAGTTTTTAGTATTTCCAATAGTCTAAAGTAGATTTATGATGTTTTAAGTAATTCAATTCATTGAATTTTTCTACTTTTTGATTACATATTTCAAAGGAAAGAGATGCACAGGACTAATGATCAAGTTCATCACCAAGCCTTCTTGCCTCCTCTCTCCTATATTATATTCCTAAGGAAAGAGAATGTCTAATGTTACACTTTAGAATTATTTGTTGTCTTTGTGAACAGGTGCCTTATTAAAGATTTTGAAAAGCGGCCTTCAGTCACCCATCTCCTGGACCACCCATTCATTAAAGGAACTCAAGACAAGGTTTCGTGTTTGCAAAAACAGCTGGCGGAGGTGCTGCAGGGCCAGAAGCATCGAAACCCTGTTGCTAAAACCAGGTATGGTTCTCCGTGTTACTCTGGGTGTTTCTTCCTCTGGGTATTTATAAGGATGCTGTGCTTGGGTTTACCCCACATTTTAATCCATGACAACTACATCCTCGTATTTTTCAGAGTTTCATTTGTGTGACTTTAATTAAGCATGTCCCATGAATGAATAGACAGGATTCAGAAACAAACTGCCTATTTGGATTCCTGTGACCAGTTTCTCTCAAATGACTGAAATCTCACTGTCCTTATGTTCAGTTGTTAGTAACTGCAAGCTGGACAGTGGTAGCCCATACCTTGAATCCCAGCACTCAAGAGGCAAAGGGAAGCAGAGGCAGGTAGATCTCTGTGAGTTCGAGGTTAACCTGGTCTACAGAACAGCCAGGACTACACAGAGAAACCCTGTCTCAAAAACCCAAAATGAAATATAAGATAAAATGTAACTGCAAAACAGTCATGGCTGAGATTATGTGAAAAGTCTTTAACTGGCTATTGCAGAGTGGGGGGCTAACATGGACTCTATGAACAGGCCATGTAGAGAGTGTGTGTTAAATGCCCAAGGTTGTTTCTTCAATGGGCTCTGAGCCTGTTCTCTATGGAATCTGTAGACTTATCTTAGTTTTACTTTTCATGTATGTTGTTTATGCTAGCTAGAACAGCCAGGACTCCTTCCACGTGGCTCTATCCTTCTCCTCCACTTTTGAAAGGGCACATAGCTTTTAAAAATTTTATTTTTAGGGTGTGGGAACAAGTCTTTTAACTCTATTCCGTGTGAATCTCTATGAAACAGATCTTTGATTTCTGTCCAGAGGGTGGCAGAGCTTCTCTTTGAGGAAGAAAGAATTTAATTGCAAATGAAGCTCCCCTACCTGGCTGTTACTTGTTTTTTATAATTCTGGCCACAGTGCAGATAAGCACCAGTCCAGCATTATTAAAAGAACATTCAGAATACCAGAGGTGAAGAAAATAACACAGAGTAAGTCAGTTCCAAAGATAGCCCTGTACAGTGCAGAAACCTGTTTACAAAGCCAGGCTTGTCAGAGATGGAATTTCAAGGTGATTGTGTTGTGCTGATTTTCTCTGTTGTCCTAGGTTTCTGCTTAGGATGATGCAAAGCAAACATTTTCCTATTGGTCCTTCCTGCCATGGCTATTTCTGTGTCTGCAGCTAGCCGACAAGGCAGCGAGACCCATTCTTGTGACTTAGGGCCTTTTGAAGCAGTAGGAACTTTGTGCTTAAGGCCAGGGAACCAAAATCCCACTTTGCTTTCCATTTCTGTACAGCAGCCTGCCCCGCACATTCACACACATAGTACCAAAATGAGGAGGAGATACAAACACCCAGAAACCCAGGCCCTTAAGCATTTAAGTCAGATCCAGCTTCTATCTCTGTTAGATCAGAGAGCTGTTATCTATCCAGTGGCTTCTAAGACAGTTCTCAGACTTACCAACCACCATACTTCTGCCCATTTTTGCCTATATAGTTCTATAGTCTCATTTTAAACACCAATTTCCCCTTAGAAGACCATGACGCTACCGTGCAAGCCCAGGCCCTTGCTCTAATGACTCTTTGCCAACTCTTTTGATGTCAGACGCTTGGTAGGTGGCAAAGGCTTCTCACAGGGCCTTTGTAATCTCCAGTTTCATTCTGTACTTTGTGTTCCTTTGAACATTCATTACAAAAAATACAACCTCACAAGTACGTATCAAAACGTTGAACAGCCCCTTCCTTATAAACTCAGAAATAAACTCCAAAGGGAACACAGTGTAATCGACACTTCCTCTTAGCAGCTAGGAACATGTTGGCTATATAGATGTTTTCCGAACCCACCAGGAAAAGCTCTCAGCTGTCATTTGCAGCTGGCTGGCCAATCTGTCTAAAGCTGTGAGTTTCCAGTGAAGGTGGAGAAAACAGAGACTAACAGAAGTGAGAGCAGGGACAGATGGGAAAAGAGCCCTCTCATTTCTACCCAACCATGCTCACACACCAGGCAGGGCAAACCAATGATTAAAACCATGGGCTTTGCCAGATTTGGGCTATAGCTTGGCCACTTGCTGAAGAAGTTATTTAACTGTTTATTCTTTTGAACTTTCATCTACAAGATGAGGGTTGTTTTGACTGCAGATTGAATCTACACATAAAAGATTAGGGTGGCTCTGCCTACAGTGTTAGCCATCAATAAATGTTGGTCATAGAAAAATATCTGTGTATAGACTGTTGAGAGCCCTTCACTTCTCTTTAGTTAGGATTTCTTTTACTCTTATGAAACACTACAACCCAAACCAACTTGGGGAGGAAAGGGTTTCTTTCACTAACTCCTCATTAGCTCTCTTCATTACCAAAGGCAACAAGGGCAGGAACTCAAAGGCAGGGACCTGGAGGCTGGAGCTGATGCAGAGGCCATGGAAGGGTGCTGTTTACTGGCTTGCTCCTCTTGGCTTGCTCAGTCTCCTTCCTCATAGTACCTCAAACCACCAGCTCAGGGGTGTACCACTCCCAATAGGCTGGGGCCTCCCATATCAATCACTGATTAAGAAAATTCCCTCCAAGCTTGTGTACAGTCCAATCCTATGGAGGCATTTTCTCAATTGAGCTTCCTTCCTCCTCTCAGATGGCTCTAGTTTGTGTCCAGTTGACAGAAAACTAGCCAGCACAACTATCTTTCTTTTGCCCTCCATCTGTGAACATCCATCTCCTTAATTATCAGAGAAGATCATGAAAATAAACAGTACAAAGACACCAAAGGTTAAAAGTATTGATTTCTATCTCTTTCTCAAAATCAAATTTATTCATTTATTCTCTGTAGATATGTTTATGTACACGTGTAGGTGTCAAGCCCTAAACTGAGCAGAGCAACTGCAAAAGCACACCAAAACTGGATCTTGATAAAATGCTAATAGTTTTTGTACCATACAAGAAAGAAGCAGATAAAATGGTGGTTCTCAACTTGTGGGTCTCGATCCCTTCAACAACTCTCTATTTCCAAAAATGTTTCCATTATGATTCATGAGGGGTTTTTTTTTGGGGGGGGGTTGGGTTTGGTCTTTTGTTTGTTTGTTTGTTTTGTTTTGTTTGTTTGTTTTTGTTTTTCGAGACAGGGTTTCTCTGTGTAGTCCTAGCTGTCCTGGAACTCACTCTGTAGACCAGGCTGGCCTTGAACTCAGAAATCCACCTCCCTCTGCCTCCCAAGTGCTGGGATTAAAGGTGTGTGCCACCACCACCCAGCTTCCATTATGATTCATAACAATAGCAAAGTTATGAAGTAGCAATGGAAATTATGTTACAGTTGGGGGGTCACAACAACGTGAGGAGCTGTATTAAAGGGTCACAGCATTAGGAAGATTGAGAGGCACTGAGACAAGAGCAGAAGTCTCTAGAGAAGGAGAGGCTGTGGTTGGCCTGGCCCAGCCCCTGGGAAAGGCTACCTTGCTTTGGGATATGTGGGAGTGACCGGAAAGTGGCCGAGGTAAGATTTAAACCTATCCTAGCGAGTGGTTTCACATTTCCCTGCCTGCCATATAACCATCATTGCAGAAAATGAGTGGATGTTTATCATCTCAGCTCCAGTATTCTTGCTTCTTCTGTCTTGTTTGGAAAATCATAAGTGGTAGGGACTTTGAGCATGATCTTGAAGATCAAACAGAAGATAGATGGGAATGAAGTTATTGTGAGAGGGGCAAAGAGAGAACACTGGCAAAGGGCGCCTGAGCTGGAGAGAGAATGAGAAGACATGCATGTTAGCAGGCTTGTGGGCTAGGAGGGAGAGAGAAGGTAAGTAAAGAAAAGTCAGGCCCATGGGTCAAAGACATCAGATTGTATCTTAGGCAGAAGGGAGCCACTGAAGAATTCTGAGGAGGTCGGTATTCTATCTAGATTGTGCTGTTGGTAGAGTGGAGAATAGAATGGAGCAGAGCAAGACTAGAGACACATATTGACCCATCTCAATAATATAACATGACTTCTGCATAGGTGTCTCCATTAGGACCATGTAGACTGAGTCTGAAGCTGAGTGTATATCTAGAGGATTACATCAAGCTCTGACTTTCCATAAAGCTGTTTCATGCAGAAGAGCTACTGTTTAGACCCACAAGAGCTAAGATGGGCCTCACAATTCAAACCCTCCTCCATGCATGGCACACTTTCTGCTGCATTGTGACTAATCCTCCATGATGCCTGGGCTTGCTTCTATATTCTTTAGTGCCCAT
>JADRCD010234354.1:8961-32349 GCA_019843815.1 Montemys delectorum
AGAGACAGAGAGACAGAGAGACAGAGAGACAGAGAGAGAGAAAAGAGAGAGAGAGACAGAGAGAGAGAGAGAGAATTAAAATGATAAAATAAATCTTTCAGAACGGAGCTGCTGAAGAAAACTAATCCTGAGTGGCAGTGTTTGGAGAACCCAGTCTGACAGAGGGAGGTATCAAAGAGATAAAGAGGGAGGGCAGGACTCTTGCTGGGTGGGGGGAAGAAGGCAGTGGCAGCAACCTCTTTGGATTCATGTAAGCTCTCAGCTGCTTGTCCTGCACTCTTGCGTGGTGGCCCTGCCTGTGAGAAGGTCCCCCAGAGCGGTCTCTTTCCCCACACTCTGCTGTGTCTTCCCCAGTAGTCTATGAACTACTCTGAACCCTAGATTCGCAGTCTCTTGATGTCTTTTAGAATGACTCTGGGTCATCCTCACCATATAGATTGTAACCCTATGAATACCCCTTCACATCTGTCCCAAAACAGGAGTGTGGAACCTGGCACCACCAATAGCTCTGTGGCAGGAAAGCCTGGGCCAGCCTGTCTGATGTCACTAGAATATATTTTTCTCTACGGGCAACTTTAGCATCTGTTTTATTCTTGCCCCCAGTCAGGTACCTGATTGGGTTTCTTGTTTTATGTTTTGTTTTGTTTTGTTTTCGTACTTATACCTGGAACGAATAGACACCTCCTCTTTGAATTCTAAAGCCAAACTGAGTTTTCCTGATCCCTTGCAAACACTTTAGTCAGGTCAGGTCAAACTCTTTTTGGAGCTAACAATGGCTCTTCGGCTCTCTGTGTGTTGTCAGGTCTGAACAAGGCTTATGTGGTTCAGTCCTACACCAAGATCCTTGTTAACTCTCTGCCCTCCTCACCTGCTTCCATGACCCTCTCTATCGCAACAGCCACCCCTCCTCCTCTTTTATTTATCTTATTGTCTGTCCAGCCCTTTCTTCACTCTTACGTCTTTGAAGGGTCAGGAACTTTTGTCTGCTCTGCTTACTGCCATATCTTCAGCATCTGCAGGAAATCGGCTGCCATGGTAGGTACTCAGTGGGTGTCCACTGGGCTGAGGAAGTACAAGTCCACTCATGCACATGTGCACACATGCATTTTACCAACATCGGACATGTGCAAAGCAGCAGCTAATGAATTAGGTGCTATGGTCAGCAAGACAAGCCTGGCACAGTCTCTACTCCTGAGCAGGGGGCAGGGAGGGAGGAGTAGGCATGGCAGTGGTAGTGATCCACAAGTAATCCTGAAGAGGTGATGTAAGCCCCACAGGGGAGGAGTGGGTTATGGGTCAAATTCCCTTCTGATGTAGTGTTCACGAATCTGTCGGGGATAGGACACATAATTGCTACTTCTTGTTTATTTTCCTTTGGGTCTCAGCTTGTATGTGCCTGTTTCCAAGCCAAATGTATACTAAATGTAATAGACTTCCCTCTCCCCAGTGGAGTTCTTATTCCCTACACCCTGGTCATTTAATCTTCAAATCCTGGGGTCTGTGGTAAGGAGTTGGGGGGTAGGTGGGTTGGAGCTGTAGCTTCCACTCCCTACTGAAAGGAGGCAGTAGATAGCTTTGAACTTTCTTGACTAGGGGTGCACAGAGCCGAGAGAAGGGCTCTCTGTTCAGTTCAGTTCTCCTGCTAGGGGCAGCAATAGCCTGTTTCCTATAGAATGAAGTGCTTAGTTTTGTCTGGGCCAGGCTTCATCCATCTCTGTAATTTAAAAAAAAAAGTTTTATTTATGTGTGTGTGTGTTGGTACAGATATATGTACATGAGTACAGGTACCTGTGAAGGCCAAAAGAGGGTGTCCATTCCTCCAGAACTGGAGCATCACCGAACAGTTGTAAGCTGTCTGTTACTTGTCCCAGGAAGTGAACTGTGATACTCTACGAGGATATCAAGTACTCTTAACTGCTGGGCCATCTCTCTAGCGCTCTCCGACAGTCTGCTTAGATGACATTATGTAGGCTTCCAGCTAAGCACCAGCCACATGAGGAGGGGAGGTCCCCAAACACTCTATATGAAGTTGTTACCTCCAGATCACCTTTCCCCTCATCACTGTTAGGGTCTGAGCACAGCTTATGTCCCTCCAGATGGGTGCAAGTTGACTTAATATTCAGTGCTAATCACTTAGCAAGAAGGGGCACCCTCGGGCTCCAGCCACATGGATATATCGATAGAAGTAAGAAGATTTGGAACTGGTACTGGTTGCTAGCGGCTGATGGTTTGCTTCTCAGAAAGGACAGGCCAGGGAAAGACGCCATCAACTCATCTATGCAGAGGAGGGAGCCACACCATGGCGCTGCCTCAGGTGGACATGCCTGCAGAACTCCTACAGGGAGGTCTAAGCTGCTAGCTGTCATTGACTGAGTGGTGTCAAAGCCATCCCCTGGGAGAGCTCCTGGGAGCTGGGGCTTCCTGTGGTGGCAGTCCTGGCACAGACGGCTTCTGCTAGTTGCCTCATGAGACGCTGCAGGAGACACATCTTCTTTTTTTGTTCACCTGTACGGTTCTGTTCCCTCTGACACATAGCAAAGACTCCACAGGGCCCAAGCCTGACAAAGCCCAGAGCAGTCTTACTTAACTCCAGGCATGGCTGCATGCACGAGTGTTTGGTAGCCTGTGAGAGGCAGTGGCTGCTGATGAGTAAGTAGTCCCTGCAGCCTTCCAGTCCCAGTGTGTTCCAGAAGAGCCAACTTGTCTCTCCTGTGCTGTTTTCACGATTTGAGCCCTGTGCTGCTTTATTTAATTTACTCTTTTGTTGAGGTTCCATCTTGGCAAATAGATGCATAATTTTGCCCTGCAGGAC
Source organism: Montemys delectorum (assembly GCA_019843815.1). NCBI lineage: Eukaryota > Metazoa > Chordata > Mammalia > Rodentia > Muridae > Montemys > Montemys delectorum. The sequence goes on from JADRCD010234354.1 coordinate 11,774, forward strand.
TCAGTGATGCTTTTTTTGGTTTTGTTTTGTTTTCTGCTGGTCACTTTTGCTTATTCTTGCCCTTCATATCAATATCATCTGTCATAATAATTTGTGTGTGTGTGTGTGTGTGTGTGTGTGTGTGTTTATTTAGATTCTTTTCATTGGATTATAACCTGAGACGGTGTTTGGAGTACAATGTAATTTATTCTTCCTGCATTTTGATTCGCCACCAGTGTTTGCAGTGATGTCACTATGAACATTTGCAGTTCATAGTGGATTTCCAGAGACGACACACTCATTCGCGTTGGGAAGCAACTGTTTGACCCATTCCAGCTTTAGTCAGTGCAACCAAACTTTTTCCTATATGATCCTCTCAGACTCGACTCCTGCCTGCAGTGAACGACCTCTCTGACTCTCATGTGGCTTTGTTAGTGCTTCATGTGATGCCTGATCTTCCTTGTTCATTAGATTTGTCATCAATTAGGAGGAACATTTCTGGGCATGCCTAGGTATATCCTCATCTGAGGGTATCCACAAAGAGGTTTAACTGAGGATGGAGGAGCCACGCTCATTATAAGCTATACTGTCTCATGAACTTTGGCCTTTGACTGAATAAAACACACATATAATACACAAACATGCACACATGCATACACATGTACATACAGGTATGCACATGCTCCTGCTTGTACACACAGGCACTCACACATACATATACACACGTGTATGCATGCACACATGCACATACAGGCATGCTCATGTACACACACACATAGCACACATAGGCAGGCTTATACACACACACATGTGTACACATACACACATAGGCAGGCTCATGTATACACATGTGCACATATGCACAAGCATGCACATGTACACACATGCTAATGCACACACATGCACATACAGGCATGCACATGCTCTTGCTTATGCATACAGTTATTCACACATACGTGCATGCACGCACACATGCACATGTACACACATGTTCGTGTACACTCCCAGGCACAGAGGATACAAGCTAAGAATCACAGTCAAGGGCCTCTCTTGTCCCTGTACCTTCCCTGCTGAGATGGACCACATTCTCAAATGTGAACTAGAATCAGCTCCTCCTTTGGCTGTTGTTGTCAGCTACCTTGTCAAAGCAGTAAGAAAAGTAATGAAGAAACTTGGCCTTGGAGTCTTCTTAGACTTGGCTGGTTTAGTGTCTCATCGTGCATGTACTTTGCATCTCTCCAATGACTAATGTCTTCAGCACATCTCAAGTTTGTGCACCTCTGCATTCCGAGTGAATGACTACTCATTTCCCATTCCAAGCAGGTGTTCCCTGAAAGTTTATAGACTGCCTTTGAATTCCTTATCCTTTCCCACAGATCCACCTCTCATGGAATGTAGCTGTTACCAACCAGAGTGAATATAGACTAGACTAGAGACTGAAGGTGCTTTACTCGTCCCATCCCTCTTTACAAGGGAAGCCTCTATATCCTGCAAACCCTATTTTATACACATCTCTTTAGATGTGTTGGTGTCTCTTAATTTTTTATTGTGACTATACTCAGTTCAATTTTGCCATATCTTAGTCAGCAGAATAGAGGAATGTTACTCTTCATAATCCTTTAAAAAGGATGGTTTGCACCCATCCCAGGATGCTTTCTTCTTTGACTCAAGATGAAGCACAATGTGAAATGGTAATGATGGAGGTTGCTAACATTTTAAAAGTGTCACTGTGAAGTAGGTGCTTTTGTGAATTAAAAATGAGTTGCGATTCCTTCTCTCTCTAGTCAGAATGGCTATAATCAAAATACCCACCCAAGCCAACCAAAGCACAACCAGCAAAGCAACTAACTCACCAAACAAAAAACCCCAGACCACATGACAACAGACGCTGGTGAGGATTTGGAGAAATAGGAACCTTTGTTCACAGTTGACGGGAGCATAAATTGATGTAGCCACTATTGAAGGCAATAGGTAGTTTTTTCAAAACAAACAAACAAACAAACAAACAAAAAAACAAAAAAACAAAACACAAAACAAAAAACCCCTAAAAACAGAACTACCATGAGATCCAGCTATATCAATTCCTGGGCATCCACCCAAAGGACGCTAAATCCTACTTGAATGATGTCACCCACCAGATGATGGGTGAATAATGAAGATGTGGCACATATACAATTATTCAATGTAAAGACACATGGAATCATGAAACTTTTAGGAGAACTAGTGGATGTGGCAAAATACACTTAGCCAGGCAATCCACCAGAAAGACAGACAATTTTCTCTCTGAGTTATGGATCATGGCTTGTGTATTCCATTTGAACAGACCAGGAAAGTAGAAAGGGCCGTGAGAGGGAAGAAGGGAAGAGATCTAAGAGGGGGACAGCTGAGCTTGTGTAATAGGAAAGTAGAGGTGTTGGGGGCACAATCCTGGGGATTAAATATCTAAGTGGGAAACGTAGGTTGAGGGACAGGAGAAAGCAACATGTAGGTTGTATTCATCAAAACTAAGCACGTGCAAAATACTTTTTAATGCTTTGTAAGATCATTATATCTTTGTTCTAAAAGGAGATGGGACAATGGCACCCTGCATGGATGACCGGTGCTCCTTTGAGAAGACATGAGTATCACCCTCTCAGATAAGGAGACTGGAATTCAGACAGGCTAAGCCACTGGAGGAAATGTCCTGCCTATCTGAGCCTGAATTCATACCTATAGTCTATCTTCAGAGCCAAAAGTTTGACCCCTTAAGATACTCTCAAATGGTGCTTAATCAAAAGTCACAAGGTCATAGTTAATGCGCAGATTTTCCTTTTTTATACAATCATCATTTGGAGATTTTTACTGATGCAGATTTCAGAGTGAGGTAGATTTGACAGCTGCCATCTGGGCTTGAGAAACAGTCTCTGCAGTGGGAACATGGTGATGCCAAGGCTAGAACTCCAGGTTTGAGCCTCTCTAGATCCAAGAAGTTTTTATGGAGTAAAACCATTGGTGAGCGCTATGCATCCCAGGGGAAACTGGGCCAAGTTGTGTGGGTGGGTGCCTGCAAGCTGTCACCACCTCAGCAGGTATCCACTGAAAATAGAGGTCCCGTGTTTTCTCTGTGGGAAAAGGGTGGCTTTCATTACACATCCAAAGGGGGGAGGGGTTGGGTCTTGCTGAACCCTGAAGTGTCAGAAGCAGGCAAGCAGTCAGGATCAGCATTCCAAGTGGGCCTGGAGGCAATTAGCAAGCAATGGTAATGGTGTCAGAGTCCAGGAGGACATCTCCTTACATCTGGATTCTTGCATGTCTGTTTGTGTGTCGGTAGAGGCAGTATATGCACACCTGTGTGTTTGCAAACATGCACATAGGCAAATGCCAGAGGAAGATGTCAGGTATTGATTTATTATTTATTCTTCTGCCTTATTCCTTTGAGACAGGTCTCTAACCGAATCCAGAGCTAGGCAGGCAGCCAGCAAGCCCCAGCCATCCTTTTTATCTCCACCCTTCACAGTGCTGATGCTAAGGTATGTGTGACCACGCCTAGCTTTTCACAGAGGTGCTGGGGATTTGGACTTGGCTCTTCAAGATTGTGCTTCAAGTGCTCCTACCCAAACAGCCACCTTCCTAGCCCCTTACAGTTGGGACGAGATCTCACTCTGTAGCTTAGCCTGGCCTGAAATTCCCTAAGTAGTGCATGCAGACTGACCTCAAGCATAATCCTCCTGCTTCAAGCTTCCTATTTGGACTACAGGCTAGGATTTAGAGCTGGGAGCCACCATACCTGGCTCCTTATAGAGTTTTGTAAGGATTGGAATGTGTTTTTTGTCTTTAACTCATGCCTTTAGGACTCAGCCCTTAAACACGGCTTAATTTCCTAAAATCCATCTTAGCAAAATCACGTAACATTCCTCGAGTCTTACTGTGGCAGGTTACATACCACCTTCTACTCAGAGGATCTCATTTGGTGCTTACAAACACTCACTCCGAGAGAACTGCTATCACTGGTCTCCATTTTCAGATCGAAAACAGACTCAGACAGGTACCCTGAGATGCCCAAGGCCACACAGCTATTAAGCAACAGAATTATATTTCTGAGCCAATCCCAACTTCCCTAAAGTTATTGAAAGGTCACTGTGTGGGGCACTTAGAGAAGGGATCACTGTTTCCTTGGCAACAGGTCACCCACTAGCTTGGTTATAGACTCAAGGGTCTAGAAATGTTGCCGTTTGAGTGGGACCCCCCATACTGTAACCACAAATATTTAAACAAGCCAGGAAAAAGTAAAATAGAAAATTATCAGTTTGGTAGGTTAATTTTTATGTTTTTTTTTCTTTTTCATTTTTATCCTATAAGCCTTCTCTTGGTCAGGAAAACTGATAGCTTTTGATGTTTGCTTTTAATTTGAGAAAAACGACCTCAAATATCAGAGACCTAGAACATCTGGACCATGTGGAGGCTGGAGACTGGCTCCAGTCTATCAATATCCAGCCTTAGAGAGGGTAAAGCTCTGCACAGTGAGTGATGTGTAGTCCACCTGTAACAAGAGCAATTCAGAAGCCACGTTGAACCTCCTATCTCCACAGTATCTCCCTGCCGCCGACCACCCCCCCAAACCTGGGTACCTAGAGATACATGACCCAGGGGCCTCTTTCATTCAGAATCTTTATCCATTTCCCGGATCATGTGTATTTATTTGGTATCAACAGGACATTTACTTGATAGCACATTTGAGTCAGTTTGAGGAGTGTTCAACGAAATACAGTTTACACACACTGATGTGGACAGAACGTGGAGATCACAAGGTGCCTGAGGGTGTGCAACAGCCAGGCTGGCAACAAACCTGCATCCTGAGGTATGAGCAGAGGCTTTGGAAACCTGGTAGTCAGCAAAGCAGAGACAGTCTTATTTAGTGAAGTCCTGGCATTAGAGAGGGGCATAGCCTTCCCTGGTGACCCTGTTAAGAGGGGCCACTGTTCCATCTTCTTCCTCTCCACTGGTATTGTAGTCCTCATAGGGAAGGGAGCTGCTGGAGAAAGGCTGACCTGCTGGATTGATGTTTGGGAGTCAGCTTGCCAAGTGTGATCAAGCCAGAGTGGACTTCTGACCCAAACCAGGACCTCGCATCTCTTTCCTGGGAATTTAGAACTAGGGATGAGAACTAGTTAGGAGGTGGTGCTTGGGCACTGTGTGTTATTACAGTTTTGCAGCATTCAGAAAACTGTGTCAGTCAGTCTACCTTATGGACAGGAATGCAGAGAAAGTCAGCACTGGGAGAGAGAGCTAACTCTAAAGATGTACTCAAAGAAATAGCACATCGCCTTCGTGGCTTGCCCAGGATAGCTCAGCCCAGGGCTGGAGCCCCAACTCTGCATGACTAAATCACCATGTCCCTGACAGCTTTGCTCTCTCCTAAGGGGAGGAGTCTTTCCTGTATTTCCAGCTGTGTTCAGGACATCTGTGGGATGCCCATGTGATGCTGTGGCTGTGATTTGTTCTGTACTTGCCTACCAGCCCTGCAGAGCTTCTTTCCACCTTCCTCTTGCATGGGAGCCTAGGTAAGGACTGCCTGCTCCACCCACTGTCCATACCTTCCCTTATACTTCCAGACTCCAGGAGTCTACACCCAGAAAGCTCCTTGTGAATCTAACCCAGGTACAACGGTTGCTCGGGCATTGGCAGGACTTAAAGCTAGGAGAGAGAGAGAGATGTGTCTTCCTTTCTTAGAGTTTGAGCTCAGTCTTTTCCTCTTGGAGCCCATCACTCCTTACCAGCTCCTCCATTAACCTCCCCCGTACCAAAGTCTTTCCTTGACTTCATTAGGACTGAATGAAACGTGTCTTAGTTTTTATGGGGCCAATCCTGTAAGCTGTGTTCTTGCCTGTCTTTGGGGTCCTCTGATTGTGTCTTTGGGACTGCAGATCCTGAAACACCAGAGCTACACCATTAGGGTGATTCCATTACATAGTGACACCACAGTTCTTATCCCTGGAAAACTTCCCTTTTGGTTCCCGAGAACCTCAGCCTGAGTTCGGGATATCCTTGGGCTGTCTGGGGAATGGGATAAGGGCCAGCAGGCTGGGCCTTCCTTTGCAGAGCATTCTTAATAATGTACATGACAGCCATCAGGATGTCTCTCAGAACCCAGTGACAACTCCCTGGATAGCTCTGTCATTACAGTAATAATTTGAATCAATAGTGTAGTAAAGCTGCCACACGTTTATTTCTCCCAAGAGATTAAGCGAAGAATTACACAGAACTATCTGTAGAAGAATCCACATAACTGGATACAAAGGGAGCCTGCATGCTTGGCTCAACCAAAGGTTCTTCCTTTAATATTTAGGAAAAATATACCTGTCATTGATTGAGTTTTTCTCCCAGCCGGGTGAATTCTCCCTATGTTGAGCGTATATGCCTGTGTGTGTGTACATGCTTGTCTCTTTGAGTGTGCACGTGTGTGTATGTGCCATGCCGATGTGCACACCCAAACATATACATGCATACATCATTTGCACGGGTGTACACAAGTGTGCCTGTGTGAGTCCACATGTATATCTGCATATGTGTAGGTTCCTTATACATCTCAGAACATCCCATGCTTCAACACCCCCCCATGTACAGCCACAGCTAAGCATACTGTAGTTAAGATAATGACTATGGCTGACTTCTTTCTGTTTGCCTAGTTAGGCTCTTTGCTCCTCTCCACCTTTTCCTTCCAGCATGGTACCCCACAGGCGCCACTCCGGCCCTCTGAAATACCCACAGTGATGGTTTTTGTTGCTCATTGGTCAGAGGCAGCTGCAAGGTCTCCAGCACCGGGGGCAGTATTAACGTGCAGGCTCTGGGATTTCCTCCCCGCCATCATCTGGAGGGCTCTCTAATGTGCACTTGGTAGTTTGAACTTGGCCATAATTGCGGTCTTATTATCCTCACCAGCTTTACTTATCTCATTATCTCCTCCCTCTTGTGTTAGAGGTCAGTAGAACATGGCTTTTATTGCCCACTTAATCCGTCTATCTAGTAGTTCAACCCTGATTGATCCACTTAAGGTCTTTTTTTTTGTAGTTAACTTTGCTGACATTTGAGATTCCCACCCCTTGAGTCTGCTCACTGGCCACAGGCTACCCGGTTCTCTGGCTCAGAAGTTCATTATTGTTAATTTTATTAGAAGGAAGTAATGTCTTATCATTGCTCAATGAGTACCGCTCTAGTTTTAGATTTCCCCCCTTTCCCTCCTTGACTTGTTCTGGAGATCAGCTTTTCTTCCATCCATGAGTATTTCTGCAACATTCTTTATAAGATTTTTTAAAAAACAGCTTATGCTTACCTCAAAATGCTCATATTCATAGGCAGACCATGTTAAAGTGTGTGTGTGTGTGTGTGTGTGTGTGTGTGTGTGTGTGAGAGAGAGAGAGAGAGAGAGAGAGAGAGAGAGAGAGAGAGAGAGAGAGAGAGAGAGAGAGCGCACTCAGGTGTGACAAAACACAGGTGTGTCCTATAAAGGTTCATTCCTCAAGGTTTATTGGGCATCTCTCCAAGATTCATTTATGCCAAGACTAAACCAGCTCAAACCATCACATCTTGGTACTCCTCACTCTGTACAATGTTTACTGGGGAAATATGCTACATACGACTCTTTTGTTTTAACATCTACCCTGTCAATAGACTTATAGAACAGCTATCACTTTAAAACGAACCTCACACATTGTCTTTTATCTGCTTTATAATCTACATGTTGACAGTGTTTACGTATCTCATTGACAGTGTTTACGTATCTCCAGCAACCACTGTAGGAAGTCACTCCCTGGGAGTGCTGGGGGAGGGGGGAACTATCCTTAGCTACTTGTTGGGTCTCAGAGTTATTCCTGATGCCCGTGTGAAATGTCCTGATGGTGCTAAGGAGGCAAGAACACCATGAGTGAGTACTATAGTGTTTTGGAGTCATGGCCAAATGCTGTTCTTGGTGAGTTCACAAGAGCTATGCTGATTATCCTAGTCAAGCCTGGTCTCCTCTCCAGCTACCCCGAAGAGGAGGGAGTGTATGTTTTCTTATGAGCATTCTGCTAAGCCAATCTTTGTAGCTACGCCCGTGGAGTTAGTAGGGTTTCCTTTGGGGCCATAGGGCTTTTAGTGAGAGCATCCTTTAGTCCCTTGAAAAATCTGCTCTTGCCAGTGGCAGCATCAGAGCTACATGGGGTTAACACGAGGACCTCCTGCAGCATGGTCCTTATTTGGTTAATGGCCTTTACAGGGGCATCAGAATCACCTAGAGGTCTCCTAGGAACATAGGCTGCTGGGTGTTAGCCCCAGACCTCCCAAATTCAGTGGGGCTAGATGGGACCTGGGACTCTCTTGCTGATATGTTTGCATGTATGTGGATGTCACCAGTCCTAGCCTGATAGCCTGTCTGCTTGATCTCCCTGTCAAGCTGCTCCTGAGGTTTTACACGGGTAAATTTCCTTCTGAGTCAATGACTTCCCCTGAATGGTATGCTTTGGGTGGGAGAAAGTGCCTCTTAAAACCTTTAACTTCAAACATAAGAAAACTATAATGAATACGTTGCACCAGGATTTAATAAATGTCAGCAGTCTGTCATATGTCCGTGGCAGTCCGTTGCACATATAAGGGATTTACCTGAGATAATATATTTATTTCTTAATCTACTGTATGAAAGAGTAGATTAAATTGCCCCTTCTGTCTTTGTGTGTGTGTGTGTGTAGGTATATGTGTGCATGTATGGACATAGGTGGGAGATCAGAGTTTGATATGACTTCTATACTCTTTCCATTATATTTTTAGAGACCCAGTTTCTGTACACCTTGGTTCTGAGATAGAGTCTTACTGAGCCTGAAGAGTGCCTGCTTGGCTATTCTAGCTGGCCACTGTGTCCTAAGGACCCTCCTATCTGTGTCTCTCCAGCACTGAAATTACAGGCATGTGCCAGCATGCCCAGCTTCTTATGTGGGTTTGGGAGGGTTGGGTACAGGTTTTCATGCTTGCAAGGCAAGTGCTTTACCAACTGACTCATCTCCCAGCCCTTCCTTATTCTCTACCATTTCACCAAAGATTAGAACTCAGAAATGGTCAAGGTCACTGGTTCTAAGCCCTGCAGTGCGCCTTCGGGAGTTTAGCTTTGAGCCCAGGGCTACTGGCCTCAGGGAATTCATATGCTTCTCTACCTCAGTTTGACCTCCAGCACTCTTAGATATTTTCCTTAAAATATCTAAGATATTCCACATTGCATCGCAGTTTTGCTGTACCCTGCCCCTGGTCTCATTTCTGGCTCCATCTCTTCTGGAGTGACATAGTTTTAGGGATCTTGCTTGGCCTCACTTCCATATGGAGCTGTCTTCTGTTTTCTGTGAGTTTGGCTTAGGGGCTCTGAAGGATGAAGACCAGGTGGGAAGATGTTATTCTAGAACTCCTTTCTCACCTACAGTGACCGTGGATGATGTCAGGTGTCCTACAGCGTAGTGTGGTCCTCATCCCAGGATCTTATCCCATCACCTCAGACAGTGGAACTCTCTGAGTTCCCACCACTGACCACATCTCATTCTTCCCCAATGGCTAGTTCCATTGAACAGGCTCAAGGCTTATTTTGCGGAGTCCCTAGTTCTGCCCCATTGTTCTTTGTTAGATACCCACTCATTCATTCCTCTTTCATTCATTAGCAAGCACTTAGTAAGCACCTACTGTATGCTAGATGCTCCAGTGGGCCTTGTAGAGGTGGCAAGGAATGAGTAAGACAGATAGCACTGTCTACTCTGAGTGTTAACTCCCCAACAAGCATCTCTCTACAGCGGGCATTATAGTAGGTGTGTGTCTGCAGGAAGCATTACACAGGCATCTATGGTAGGCATCACAGTAAGCATCTACAACAACGATTACAGTAGGTGTCTGCACCAGGCAGTACAGTAGGTATGTACAGCAGGCTTTACAGTAGGTGTCTTTTTAGTAGGAGAACCTGATTTTAGGCAGACTTGTGGCGAGAATCATCTGTAAAGACATAATAGAAGAATGCTCAGGTTGAGTGAGACCAAAGGCTGGGACTTCTGCCATCTTCCCATCCTGCGGTGGAGGGCTATGCCCCTGCAGCATCCTTGAGATGCCATGGAACAACTCAACAGTCGCTACAGTGCAAGCTGCATGCTTAGATGGATGCTTTGCACTGGGCTCTGCTTATCTGAGTGCCAAGGGAGGGAGGGGGTAAATGGTTGGCCAGAGCGTCTGCTACCCTGCATACCAGGGCCATCATCTCACAGGGCCGTCATCTCCTAGTGTCATGGCTGGTTTAGTGACTTGCTTCTCCTCCTCTAGTCTGATTTCCCCAGCCACTCGTTTTGTCCTTGTGGTCTTTTTTGCTTGTTGTTGTTGTGCTTGTCAGGTCTTATTTTCTTCGAAGAAGGGGGGGTTTCAGACCACATATTATAAGAAATTGGCTCTGGCAAGCGTTGCTGTTCCCTTTCCAAAGAACTTCCTATATACATTCTCTCAAAGTGTCATTCAGCTCTAATCGGCATCCCCCATCGCCTTCTTCCAGGCCCCAGCCCGACTTAACCAGGCATTTTCTGAAAACAAGGTGACTCTTACTTAAGGATTCTAAATGTATTCCAGTTCTTGGCAGTCTTAAGCACACAGCTGAATGCCCGCTAAGTCTAGCATGGATAATTACACCAGCTGTGACCTTTTAGAAACATGTATTTGGACTAAAGCGATGTTTAGTCACTTTTGATTGACTTAAGGTTTTACTTGGTTTGTGTTTGGCGAACTTCAAATGTTTGCTTCCATATAAGCTAGTTCAATTCCTGAAGACAGTGCCACACCACAGCGCACTGGTGGGGAGGCTCCCTGTGATGTTAGGGACACAGTGGGCTGTGTGTGCTGGAGCCGGAGAGCACAGGCATGTGCACCCACCCACGTGTGCACAGGATTTGAGATATGTGGAAATGGCTGGTGACATTTGGAAGTAATGTGGTGTGACATGGCAACGTACTGGGCGGGTGTGAAGTCTGAAAGGGCACTGGCTGTCAGGAGAGAATACTGGCTGCCCCTGCTCTGAGGTAGCACTGGGAACTGCAAAAAGGGGCAGGAGGAGAGGGTGCTGGAGCAAGTGGCCCTTCCGTTTGTACTCAACAGTCTAAGGTGACCTTCAGCAATCCTCCTAAAGTCTCCAGCAGTGAGCATGTGGGGATGCTCTGTTCTTGAGGGCTCCAGCCTTAGACAAGGGTAAAGTAGCCTGCTACCCAGATGTGGTGTGACCACAGAGGGGACAAATGGCAGTCCCACCCCTTGTTCCTCCTGCTCTCCTGCCCCATCTCCTGCACATCCTTCTTCTCACTCTCCTCTTCCTCCTCTTCTTCCTCCTCTCTTTCCTCCTCCTCCTCTTTGCCATTTCCCTACACCCCACTTCTCTCTGACCCTTCCTCATTGTCTTCATTTGTGGTCCTAAATCATTACTTTCACAGCAGCCAAAGGAGTGTCTGTTAGAAAGCCTTTCTAAGTTATCAAAGCAACGCCACCCCCTGCCTCTTTCCTCATGGTGGCCACAGCCCGAGTTCCTGCCTAAGTGGCAGCCTGTGAGGCTCATTGCAGAGGAGACAGAGGACAGCCATGCAAGAATGCACATCTGGGCAGCTCCAGCTGGAGCCATTTCTCACTCATCCAGGGCTGATTTGCTGCAAACAAGGAACCAACAGAATCCTGGGGTCCCAGAGGAGGTCTCACAGCTGGCTGGGGTCTCTGAGCCACTGACTTCAGTTTTTCAAGTGCCTTAGAATGGGGGGGGACACAAGTCTCCCACAGGGGCATAGCAATCAGTTTTGATGAGAATCTTTGGCTCATCAATGCCTGGTTGCAAGAACCTGTCAAGCCAAAGCTGCCTGGCAGCCAGCGCCAACTCACCCCTGCCTCTAGCTTTGAGCGTCACTGTGGTGGTTTCTGTTGCTCTTGCTTGGGCTTCTCCCACTCTTGGTAACTGCTTTACTGAAGTCTAACTCACAGACTATACAGTGTGAGCATTTAAAAAGGTACTAAAGTAAGACTTTTTTTAAATGTAGAATTGAATAACCATTCCTGCAATTGCTTTTAGAACAATTTCATGGTGCACAAAGAAGCCCATTCATTATCAACCATCGTCCCTGTCTTCAGCCTCCAGGAGACAGCTTGCTTGCTTGCTTGCTTGCTTGCCTTCTCTATGGCTTAGCCTATATGGAAATTTCATATGAACAGAACAATATACAGCCTTTTTGTGATTGTCTTTTTACCCTGTCTGTGCATGTTTTCAGGGTTCTTCGTGTTGTGGCTAGCACTGTGGCTGGCTAATACTGCATTTTGTAGATCTGTTCAAGCCATTCAAAGCCCAGCGGATAGGCTTTTGAGTTCTTCCTACAGCTTGGCTATTGTAAATAATGCCTGTGAATCTTTGTGCGTACATTTTTTTTTTTTGGGTGCGGATATGTTTTCAGTTCACTTGAGTATATTCCTAATAGAAATTTGGGGTCCTGTGGCAACTCATCTGTTGAGCTTTGTAATGACCTTCTAGGCTTTTTCTCACTCGGCTGTATTATTTTGCAACCTCATCAGCAGGGCGCAGGGGTTCTAATGCTTCTATATTTTTGCCAGAATTTGTTGCTGCCTGTCTGTTTAAATTACCGGCATCCCAGTGGAAGTGGAGTGTTGACTTACTGTGGTCAACTTGAATTTCCACTCAGCACTTTGCATTCAAACCCCTGTATTTCTCCCGGTGCTCAGCTGGGCTGTGCTGAAGAGCCCTGTGGGTGGATGAAGCAATCAGTTTTCCATGCACACCATTCCAGAGACTATCCTTCTCTGCTCTTGTCTCACAACGAACGTTTTATTTTTCTCTCCATTATATATCCATTTTAGCACCTATTTCAATCTCTGCTTTACCATTCTGGCCTTCCTTCAAGGAAGTCCCGGTGAGCTCAGCTGTTTCAGAGACAATCTTTCCATGGTCCCCAATTCTCCTCATGGAACCCAAGGAAATGTATTGTGTTTTGTCTCCCAGTCTAACGCCCTGCCCACTGGTGTTACCAAGAGAGGTTACCTTCCTCCTTTCCTTTGGCTTCTGTATGGCTCCCAAAGGCCACAGTAGTGCAACACACATATCACTTTATAGCTGTGGACAGCAAGAATCAAACACCAGCCTTACTGGGCTAAGGTGTGTAAGCCCACTTCCATTGGGAAGATGCGGGGAAGACTCTATCTCCGCCTTCCAAAAGCCATTCACATTTCTCAGCTTGTGGGCTCCTCTAAGCATGTGACAGTCACCACCAAGGAGCAGACTCTTTCCGGACTGCTAATCTCTAACCATTAAGCACCCACTTTCCACTGCTTTGATGTAAAGTATAGGATTAGGCTGCAAGGCCAGAAAGCTTACAAACTAGAAACTTTTGAGACTAGACCAAGCCCAAAGCATTTTAGAAGTCAAACAAATGACAAAGACAGGGGGAGTTATTGTCCTAATAAAATGCTCTTGGTAAGTCCCTAGGTGTGACAGGCATCCAAAGTAAGAGACCACAGACTTCCTCTCAGGGAATTTAAGTCAGGGTTTTTTGTTTTTCGTTTTTGTTTTTGTTTTTTGTTTTTTGTTTTTTTAGGTCACAGAGCTGAGCATTATAGAGTTAGCTTATTGCTATGTTGCTATGACACCTGTGACGGGAAGGCAGGCTGATGCAAAGAGTTGTCTAGATCTTTTTGCCCAAACTTCCAAGTTATTTTTTTTTGGAACCCTGTAGCTTCTATTACTGAAAACACAGACCCTTCACTGCAGCCAACACATATCCAGGATAGTTCTGATGAGACATAGGGCAAAGCATCTCTATCTATCTTCATATTGGCTCTGTTTCCTTTACTGCCTTGATGATTGGGTCAGGTTCCACTCAGGCCTGTGTGTAGACATGTCCCTTATTCAGAAGAGTATCAATCACACAGGACTCTGATATGCAGTAAACATGATTTTTTGCCCTTCAGTCTTGTCTCCTCATCCTGTTTCTTGGCAACTCAAGCTCTGAGAGCCCTTCAGTCCCATCAAAGGGTCACAGTGCCTACCCCAGATGAAGCTAGCCGTACAATTCCTAACTTTAGCTTGCCCTCAAAAGTCAGCGAATGTCTCTGTTCCCTTTGCTAAAAAGGCAGCCCTCAGCCCCGTCTCTCTTGTTCATTGCTGGCTTCCTTTGGTCCTGGATTTCTAGCTTGAGTTGAAATCTAACATAAGAGCTTTGTCTGTCTTGTTCATAGTATGTGTCTAGATCTCATTTCTACTGTTTCCATGCTGCAAGACCCCACAGTTCGGTGTCACCTTCCTCCAACCCCAGAGATGGCCTTCTGCAGCTCCTAGATGGTCCTCACAATCACACGTCTGTCTGAGGGTATCCTACTGGCTCTCTTTCCCACATTTAAGTACCCTTGGGATTTCTTTGGCCTACCTGGACAGTCTAAGGCAATCTCGGTATTTGAAGGACAGCTGTTTAGCAACACTCTAATTCTGCATAGCTGTGGAGCACAGAACAGTCATGGCCCTGAGGACTGGATGTCCCCATCTTAGGGAGCCAGTATCCTGTGTACAGTTCCTGTTTTTCCTTTGGTCTTTCTTTTTCCTCCTCTGCTTCCCTCCTGAGCACTCCCACCATATATTAATAAGGGAGAGAATGGACTGGACTGTTGCTTTATTGAGCACACTGGTGGGTCAGTGGCAGAGCTGGGGTTATTACTGAAATGCCAAAGGCAATGGAAGCTGTCTATCAAACCCAGCCTTGTAACTTGGAGGTCGTTCAGGTTATAGCTTTAATGGAGCCCTAACTACATGAAGTTCATTTCTTTAAGACTATCATGAAGTTGCAGATTACAGCATGCCATTCCTTCATCCTTCAATCAGAAGCATTCGAAAGATGAGTTATTCAGGCATCACATTCAAAGAGAACAGTTTGCAGCATGGTAGAGATATATCCAGGAGAGAAGATGCTGTATGGAAGGTCCTTCAGTTGGTGACCTTTATCCCAGCTTGGAGCAAAGGCTGATGGGATGAAGTTCTGCTGAGAGGACAACTGGCTTGAAGCCTAAGAAACAAACTCAGGCGTGGGGTGCCAAATGAGAAAAAGAGAAAAGAAGACAATAGAGTCACAGAACAATCTAAACTTTCTTTAAAAAAAAAAAAAACTCCATGAACACATTTTGCAAGATGAACAGATGAGAGCAATTTTATTCATTTAACGAGTAGCTTGGGATGTTCCATTTGCAAAGGGAAATATAAGGCAATATGTGTGGGGCAAGAAGGTTGCAAGAAAAAGAGAGAAAGTTTCCAGGGGACATTGCCTCTCAAAAAGCTGATATTGACAGTCATACCCCCCTAGGTCATGGGGCTGGGGGAGGGCTCCTAATACAGTCAATAGTTGACTGTGCTGGATATATTTCCAGCACTCAGATAATTTCTCCTAGTCTCTATTACTATGGTAGTGGTGCTCTGCCTTTATATGTACATTGATATGTAGAAGCAACATACAAGGGGGTTGAGGTGCACTGGCTGTGCTAAAAGAGCCAGTAGCCCTAAGGTTCTGACACAATGTGGAGGAAACATGAGAGTTGACACTCAGATATCCTCAGGACAAGGCCTGGGTCTAATAGCCATGATACCTCATTGACTATGGGCCCTCTAGGAGCCAAGCCTCCTCCTAAGTGTTATCCCTGGTCCTCTTGTTTAAGTTACCACCACCAGATGGGCCAGGGAATTTTGTGATGGGACCATGGATGGTGTGTGTGTGTGCGGGTGTGTGTGTGTGTGTGTGTGTGTGTGTGTGTGTGTGTGTGTGCGCGTGTGTGTGTGTGTGTGTGTGTGTGTGTGTGTGTGTGTGTGTGTAGGTCGCATGGATGAGAAGGTCAGCTGGAATTTAAATCCCAAGAACTCTGCCCAATTCTTGACATAAAGAGGAGCTATCATCCAGATCTAGCTTGTAAAAGACGTCTATTTGGGTTAGATGCATTTGGAGCTTTGGGACTGAGCTGAGGGAAGCATGGAGGAATTGGGGGGAGGGGGAAGGGAACTGGAGGTAGCATAGCAAGCTAAAGGAAAGATGGAGGGGCTGGAGGGAGCATGGAAAGGCAGGAGGGAGTATGGAGGAACTAGAGGAAGGATGGCAGAGATAGAAGGAGGGAGATAGGGAAACTTCCCACAGAAAGCTCTCTACAAGAATGGAGTAGAGAGTCCAGAGAGAACACAGCGAGCATTGGCCATGGAGCCCAGAAGGAAAGGGGGTCTAGAACTAGAGCCCAGGGCAGAGTATAGACATCTCTGTACTAGGTTAAGGCCCCTAAGAGTCAAATTTAATGACCTCTAACCCCACATATACGAATGTCTTTCTGACTTTCTTATGCCTAGATGTGCTGGGTAGTTTTAGATCAACTTGACACAAGCTAGACTGATGAGGGGGGCAGGCCTCAATTGAGAAAATGCCTTAATAAAACAGGGCTGTAGGCAAGTCCATAAGAGCATTTTCTTAAGCAGTGATTGATAGGTGAGGGTCTAACCCAAAGTGGGTCAAGTCATCCCCAGGCAGTTGGTCCTGGTTTGTATAGGAAGCAAACCACTAGGCAGCAAGCACCCCTCTATGGCCTCTGCATCAGTTCCTGCCTCCAGGTTCCTGCAGTGCTTGAGTTCCTATCCTGACTTATTTGATGATGAACAGTGATATGGAAGTGTAAGCTGAATAATCCATTCATTTTCAAATTTCCTTGGTCGTGGTGCTTTATCACAGCAATAGAAACCCTAACCAAGACACTGGGGTTTCTATGATTTCTTTCTTCTGTTATGGTCTTTCCTCCTGCCTCTCTAGCTCCCTAGACAGGAGCTACAAGCATGTCCTGGTCCTTTTTAAAACTATCATGTATATCTAGGACTGCTTTGGACCAACTAGGTGGCTGCAGGGAAAACAGTAGGTGCCTGTCACCCCCATGGCTTGGGGACCTTGGTCACAGTGGATCACTGCACAATCCTGCTGACTCCTGTGCTCAGCTGCCTGAGCCAAGTTTTGCATCAGAATCCCATCTAGGGGCCAGTGAGAGAGTAAGGACAGGCTGGGGAAGACCTCAGCTGACTTCTGTCTTAAGGGTCCTTTAGTCCATTATTCATTGATGCTGGGGATGGTTGGGAGCCCTTGACAGGTTTCCAATTCCTTCAGCCACCTGATATTGACATCAGAAAATTACCGTTTTTCTCACTTGCAGAAAGTGCCCAACTGTGTAGTTCTCTAGGAGGAATGTGTCTGCCAGGTGCCCAGAGCATTTCTGAAGGGGCTAATGTCTACAGGTTCCCTGATAGTCACCTTCACTCACTACACTAGAGGTCGAGCAATTATCTCTAGCATTAGTCTCTGGAAGGACCCTCATCTCCCACACTCCCTCAACAGCCAGGTTGTTTCTAAGGCATCAAGCCATCAGATTCAGGCCTCTACTCTGGGGAAGGCTAAACCAATTGGGGCTCAAGGATGTAGTCATACATGTCACCTGCAAAGAACAGGAGCTATGCTTTCTCTCCTATCTGGCTCTGTTCTTACCACACTCTGTCTCTGGGCCATGCTTCCTCCTCCTCCCCTGCAATCAGCACTCTTAGTCTCTATCCCTCTGGCAAGCTATTACCTCACTTACCCCAGGTTGGATTTTTTTTCTTCTCCCAGGTGGGTGGCATTCTGTAGGAAATTTACATCTCTGTCTATGAGACAAGAAGGTTCCTTTTGGTATTTACTCTTCCTTAATACACTAGTGAGGGAGCCCTGAATTCTCTTAGAGCAGCAACACCCACCTCTTTGCTGGTAGACCACATGTGTTAGCTTCTCTTGCAGCTAAATGGATCCATATGGACAAGTTGTGGATGTACATTGTAATCTAGAACATGTCTAATCCATCTACTGAGGACTCATCTGGGAGAAAGCCCTTTTGGCTAAAGTTGATAAAGGCATTTGCTGCCAAGCCTGGCAATCGTCCCCAGGACCTACACAGTGGTAGAAAACGGTCTCCTTCAAGTTGTCCTCAGCCCCAAGACATGCTCTGACACTCACACCTCCCCACAGCACTGATTATAAAGTCATTTTTGTTGATTATTTGCCATGCTCAATTTGTTCCAATTTCATCCCTTTGCAATGGTAGGAGCAAAGCTAGGGAGGATCTCCTCTTGTAAGAAATGGGTTTCTGAACCTCATCCCGAATGCTATTTTCTCTGGCATACATGACACAGTCCCTCTGTAAACATTTATTGATTGTGTGTGCATGTGTGTGTATGATATGTAGAGGGGCACATGTGTGTGCCAGGGTACCTGTGAAGAGGTCAGAGGACAACTTGTTAGAGTTAACTTGTCTATTTTCGGTGTGCAGGCCATAGGGCTTGAACATCAAGCTTGGCAGCAAGCACCTTTACCAGCTGAGCTATCTTTCTGGCCTGTAGAACCCACCCCTCATGGTATACAGGGCATACATTAACTTGTTAGCAAGTAACCACTCCTCCTAATTGTGAAGAACTACTTTCTTCTTTAAAATCCTGTCCTATTGGAGAAGTGCTCTCAATGGGATGATTGTCTTCGGACTTCCTCCAAGCCCCTTTGTTCAGCTTCCCCCTCTTTGGTCCAGTTGTCGCATACTCTCAGATCTTTCAGCCATTTTTTGCAGAAAGGCAAAGCTTTAAGAATCCCCACAGAACACTTAAAGCAGAGATAGAAAAAGGGAAGCAACTCCAACATAAAATCAAATACTTTCTTAAACACAAACAACAATGCAGCCAGAAAGTCTCCTGTTTGTGTTTGTAAATTGATTCCTTGCCATTTTCTATGTGTGGGTATAATTATGTATGCATATGTAAGTGTTTATGTGTGTAAGTGTGTAGGTATGTGTGTGTATAGAAGAGTGTATGAATCTAGTTATGTGTGTGTAGGTATGTGTATATGGTAGGTTTATATGTGTGCAGGTAGGTATGTGTAGGTATATATAGGCATATATGTATGTAGGTACTTGTGTGTATGTAGTTATGTGTGTATGTGTTTAGGTATGTGTGTATGTTTGCATGTGTGTATATTATGTGTGTGTATATAGGAGTGTGCGCATAAGTATGTATAGCTATGTCTTTATATGTAGGTTTGTATGCGTGTGTAGGTATATGTTGGCATTGGTTGTGTATAAGTGTGTATATGTAGTTATATGTTCATGTGTGCAGGTATATGTGTGTAGATTTGTGTACTTATGTGTGTCTATGTTTCAGTATGTGTGTGTCGGTTTGTATGTACATAGGTATGTGTTTATAGTTATGTGTATGTAGGTACATGTGTGAAGGTTTGTGTGTATGCAGGTGTATGAGTATGGACATTGTGTGTGTTTATGTGTGTTTGTGTACGTGTGTATATAGTTATGTGTTCATGTGGGTAAGTACACGTGAGTGTAGGTGTGTGTGTGTGTGCGTGTGTGCTGACCCCAGATAACCTTAGATACTATTCTTTAGGTGCCGTTCATCTTATTTTTGTGAGGCATGTTCCCTTTCTGGCCTGGATCTCACAAGTGGATTAAGCTGTCTGGTCATTGAGCCCTAAGAATCTGCCTAATTATTCTTTCCCATGGTAGGGATTAGAAGCATGGCCACACCTTGCTTTTCTATGTGGCTGTGAATGCTGAACGCAGGTCCTCATGCTTGGAAATTAGCACTTTGCTAATGGAGCCATCCACCTGCCCATCTCTGTTATTGTAGGGAGTCATTAGCTAAGATAGTATGAGAGGACTTGATGCCAATGTAAATAAAGGCATTGCCCCACAATCTACACAGCTAAACACACACCCGACTCTGAGACTCACATACTATGACTTTTGTGTGTACGTTTCCAAGGCCATGCTGTCATAAATGGCAGCTGTCAACCTTTAGCCATTTCATGTGACCCATCAGAGTGAAGGAAACCTGCAGACTTGGCGCTTAGAGGAACACAAACACAAGCCCACGTTGTGTGCCAGATGATACGATAAAAATAAAATGGCCCATGCAAGCAGAACTCGAATGAAGCCGCTAAGTAATGGACATTTGCTAAGCCCGTTTACTGGAAAAAAACGCTCATGCATGAAGGGACATTTGAGACTTATTAGAATTCCTTTCATTTTCAAAACAATAAATGCGGCAATACACTACCAAAAGATTTAATGAGAAATTAAGCACAACACACAACAGCCCAGCCAGGTGAACTCGTTCATTAGACTTTGGGAAGAGTCTGCTCTGTGCAGCTGGCAGAGAGAAACCAGCACTTCGGGGGTGGGGGGGGGGAGGTGGGGGAAGAGGCACAGCTCAGCTAGTGAGAACAGCCTGGGACTGGAAGGCTCATGCGTGTGGATATCTGCATGGGAAGACCTCAGGACTCCCTCCCTCCCTCCCTCCCTACCCCAGGCTTCCATCTCAGGCTAAACCAAAGCCTGTATCAGGTCAGTGGGTGACAGAGGCCAGAGGAGATGGAGGCTAGAAAAAGAGGGAGGAGAGCTTGCTGTCTGGACCCTCCCCTTGTCTCTTGTATGTGCAGACTGCACAGGCTCTTCCTGCTGCTGCTGCTGCTGCTGCTGCTGCTGCTGCTGCTGCTGCTGCTGCT
>JADRCD010234354.1:32359-48700 GCA_019843815.1 Montemys delectorum
CTGCTGCTGCTGCTGCTGCTGCTGCTGCTGCTGCTGCTGCTGCTGCTCCTTTTTGATTCCAACAGCACAGCACTTTGCTATGGTGAAAATCCCTCTCACAAACTTCTGGCCCTGACTTTTTCTTTCTTCCTTAATGGGTCTTTTCGATTCTATTAAATGATGAGTGATCTTGTGTTTCCTATGTGTCCACCATGGTTTCAGGGATGTGTTTTTCCAATCAAATGGGTCCTTTGGAGGAGTTTTAATGGGTTGCCTCTGGGTTTCCATTAACCCTTTGTATCTAGTTAAGGATCACCAAGTACTATGGGGCTATACTTACACTTATTGGTGAGAGCCAGCTGTTCCCACCTCCCAATGGGGATGTCATATTTAGGATACTGTCTGTAGGTTTTCCTGCTGTAAAGGTGCCAAGGTGGCACACTTTCCTGAAAAGCAAATTAGAAGACACAGCATCACACTGGCTATATGGTGGATCCAACTCTTCTTGGCCTGATCCACCTGCCAGAGTCCCAACCACTGTCTCGAAAGAGCTACTACAGCTCATGGAGAGGGGCTGTCTTAACTTCTACAAGCCTCCTATTTGACTTCATCTTGGAAGGTGGTGGCTAGAGTGTAGTCTCCAGGCCAGGTACCATATAAGTTCAAGGACAGAGGGCATATAACCCCACTCCATGGTGTTACTATGTTTTTATATAGACTTCTGTTCTCCAATCATGTCCTCCCAGACCAAGCTCCAGAGTTCCCTCTAGAAGAGGAAGAAGACAGCCCATGCTTCTGTCTGAGGTGCCAAGAGAGACCACTAGGCCAATGTACTCTGATATGTGGAGGCTCTCATACTCCATCTTGGACTCTGCCTAACTAATTTGAATTAGCTAAAATTCAGAGTAAATAGATATATGGTGATAGGTGTCATGGCAATGATAGAGAAAGGAAGAAGTGGGGAGAAGAGAAGGGGGAGGGAAAGACTGGAAAAGAAGAAAGTAAAAATAAAGGGAGAAGAAAAGGGAAGGAACTATAAGATGGGAGAATAAAATAGGAAGAAAAGTAAGGAGGAAGGAAGGACAGACGAAAGGAAGCAAGGATGGGAGGAAGGAAGAAGGAAAGAGGGAGCAGGAAAGGAAATAGAAGACAGAAAGGGAAGAGGAAGGGAGTGAGGGAAAGACAGAGGAAAGGAAAAATAGGAAGAAAGGGAGGAGGGTCAAGCTGAAGGAACCACTGTCCACAGGAGCCACTCAGTTGACCTTTTATGCCATATGTTAACTGCACACTACATCAAGGGATCAATGGCTGTTTTAGCTACTGTTCTATTGCTATACAGAGACCCCATGACCAAGAAACTATAAAAGGAAGCTTTTAATTGAGGGATTGCTTACAGTTTCAGAAGGCGAGCCTATGATTGTCATAGTGGGGAGCAGGCAGACAGGCAAGGTGCTAGAGACGTAGCTGAGAGCTTACATCACGATCCGTAGGCAGCAGACAGAGGGAGAGAGGGAGACTGGGCCTAGTGTGGGCTGTGGAAACCTCAAAGCCCACCCTCAGTGACACACCTCCTCTAATAAAGCTGCACCTTCTAGTCTTTCTTAAAAAATTCACCAACTTGGAACCAAGCATTCAGATGTAAGAGCCTCTAGGGCTGTTCTCACTCAAATCACCACAGTGGTTTCTGGAAACACAGAAACCACCTCAACGTAGAGGTAGAGCTGCATTTCTTCTGTGTTTGCAACAGATATTTGGAATTGGCTTCTTCATACTCATTCTCTGGGGCCCCTCCTGAGTGCCCACCGTGAAGCGGTGAGTTCCAGAACTCGGATCGATACAGTAGCCCGAGCACTGAGATCTAGATGACAGGAGTTTGCTTTCCAAACATCCTGCTGGTGGCTTGGGCCCCTTGACAGTGGTCGCCAGAGATGGACATTTGGGAGGTGGTTTGATCATGAGGGCTCTGAGCTCAGCTGGGGGCTGATGCATTCCCAGGTGGTAAATGGATGAGCTGCTCGGGGGTTGGGGGTGGAAGTTTGCCAAGTTGGTACCTGAAGGATGGAAGTCACAGGAGCTCAGTCGTGAGCAGAGTGTTTTGAAATAGTCCCCATTTCGTCTTTACCCCCTGGCAGCTGTGAAGTGAGCATCTTTGCTTTACCATGTGATCTCAGCTTCTATTTTCCCCTTCCACCAGGGCCTGGAAATAACCAGTCCAAGCCATCAGAATAGACTGAAAGTTCAGAAATTATGAGTTTCATTCCATGTTAGTAGATCTCAAAGATGGACTGAATAGCTGTGTTGGGCAGCTCTCTGCTGCTGTGACAAAACACTGGAGGCATTTGCTTAAAAACTAAGAAATGGTTGTTTCAGCTCATAGTTTCAGGCGGCTTTTAGCCCAGGGCCACTTGGTGCTGGTGGTTTGGGTCTGTGGCAGCACTGTGTATCATTGGGCACATGGCCCCAAATGACTTAACTTGCTTCTATAAGGCTTAACTTCTTAGAAATCCTCCCTTTAGCATACTTGGGAGGACTATGTCTTTTAGTCCATGGGTAATTCTAGGGCCTTCACAACAAAACAAGTGTGAGGATTATAGACTCTCTCCTGTAGATCACACCTCAAAACATGCCTACCCATGTTAGAAGGAAAAAACACATGTGAGACATTAGATTGCTCATTTTCCATCAACTGTGTCATCCCTGGGCTCTTGGAGCCTGAAACAGAGCCAAGCTCTCCCAAGGAAGCCTGCAGCTATGCATTTACATGATTTCTAAATTATTTTTTTAAATGAAAATCCCTCATTAAAATCTCAGCTCTTTCCTATAGTTTGTAGTTTTCCTCATAGTAATGTATTGGCAAAATCAAGGACACTGTCACATTACAAACACTCTGGTTCGGTGACTTTATAATGTCAGTTTATATGGAAAATTCATATAAAACAAATCCATTGCACCCACCTGCCAACAGCATTTCAGGAATACCAGCTTTGACCTGGACAGATGGCAAAGACATTCCCTCTCGTGATCCACCTGTCATAGTTTGGTAGTGAAGCCAGGAAAAGTGTGTTAAGAAAGAATCTGAAGCCAAACCCAACCAGTGGCACATCATGGAATTATTTATTTATTAGTTATGTCTTTGTGGGCAAGGCATGGGGTAGGAGCATAGGTGCCATGGATTTGCACTGGTCGAATTTGTCTCCAGTTAGATTAATGGTTCAGGTTCACATTTGACTGGCTGGTATTTCTCAGTGTGCGCTTAGTGCATTGCCATGTAGAATAGAAGAAGCTTGACGTGTGACTGTTCAATGAGGCTATGAGGTAAGTGTTTCTATTCTAGGGGGCATGGACAGGAAGGCAGAAAAAGCAAGGCGAGCAATTTGGGCTTTGAGGTCAATTCTGGGCAGCATTTGAGGTCACATAGGCCTCCAGTGGCTGGAATCTTATGTGATATGCAGCTATCTCTTTACTTCACCGAAAGCCATTTCAAGATGCAAAATGTTACAGCTGCCACCAGCACCTGCCTTAAAGTACAGGTCAAGCCGTTGGAAGCTACAGAGGCTCAGCGGGACCTGAGTTTGGAAATGGATTTTCTGGTATTTCTGAGTGCTTCAAATGACAGCCACCTGCAGGGCATTCTATAGGAGAGTCACCACATGAAAGCATCTAATTGATTTGTGTCCATTTGGGGGGTCTTGCTTATCAACTGACCGGCTTCCTAGTCTGAGGGGTGCAATAGCCCGAATAAGTCAAGTCCCCTACACCCTCCCTAGGTGTGCTGTGGCTTCTTTTCACAATCTGCCAAGAAGCCACCACCAAGAAAGGACACTTACTTGCCTAAGCAAGCAGCATTGACTTGAGGATCTCAACAGGACAGAATTCCAGGCCTGGGTACGGAAGGAAGATGTATCTGTTTGTGCTGTTTAATTGAAAACCGCTGCGTGGTTGCATGGTGCCATGGTTGATTGTCCTCATTATCTTGACTATGTATGTACATGAAAGTATTTCCAGAGAGGTTTCATTGAGAAGAGATCCACCCTAATGCAAGCGGGCACTGTTCCATGGATTGTGGTTCTAAGTACAAAGGGGGAAAGGAGAGTGTGAGCTGAGTGCAGTCTTCCTTCCCCCTTCTCTACTTCCTGGATTGCTGAGAAGTGGGTGGGACTCTGTAAGCTCCTAGAGTCACAGTTGCCCATGCCTCCCATCACAAAGGACTGTGCCTCTTCAAACTGTGAGCCAAGATAACTCAGTCTTCCTTTTAATTGTTTTTTTTTTTTTTTTGTCCAGTATTTACTCATAGCAAGGAGAAATTAATACAGGTGCTATATTGCCACGGTGATACAATAATGAGATTAGGTGCCCCACCCAGGCTAGGGTGGTACCAATGGAGTTTGTACTTTCTAGTTTCTAGCATCATCAGAGAGAAGGGAGCCTTAGTTGAGAAAATTCCTCAATAATATCAGGCTATAGGATATTTTCTTTTTCTTTTCTTCTTTCTTTCCTTCTTTATTCACTTCACATCCCAATATCTGCATACCCTCTCCTCCCAGTTTCCCTCCTGTAGGTCCTCCCTCATTTCCCCTCTCCTCCTTTGAGAAAGGGGAGCCCCCCTAACCCCCAGGTGTCACCTCACCCTAGCTCATTCAGTCTCTGCAGGACTAGGCATATCCTCTTCTACTGAGGCTGGGCAAGGCAACCCAGTTAGGGGAACAGGATCCACAGGCAGGCAACAGATTCAGGGACATCCCCCTCTCCAGTTGTTGGGGGACCCATATGAAGACCAAGCTACACATCTGTTATGTATGTGCAGGAAGCCTAAGTCCAACCCATGCTCACTCTTTGGTTGATGGCTCAGGCTTTGGTAGCCCTCAAGGGTCCAGGTAAGTTAATTTGTTGGTCTTCTTGTGGTGTCCCTGTCCTCTTCAGGTCCCTCATTCCTTCCCTCAACTCTTCTACAAGTCTACCCAAGCTCCATCAAATGTTTGGCTGTGAATCTCTGCATCTGTTTCCATTGCTTGCTGGGTGGAGCCTCTCAGAGGACAATTATGCTAGGCTCCTGTCTACAAGCATAGAGTATCATTAATAGTATCAAGGATTTGTTCTTGCCCAGCTGGGCAGTGGTACCTTTAATCTCAGCACTTGGGAGGCAGAGGCAGGCAGATTTCTGAGTTCAAGGCCAGCCTAGTCTACAGAATGATTCCAGGAGAGCCAGGACTACACAGAGAAACCCTGTCTCAAAAAAATTAAATAAATATAAATAAATAAAAAATAAATAAGTAAAAAAGGATTTGTTCTTGCCCGTGGGATGGACCTCAGTTTGGTTCCATCATTGATTAGCCATTCCCTCCATCTCTGCTCCATCTTCATCCCTGCACATGTTGTAATTAATGATTGATGGGGAAGGACCCAACCTACTAAGAGTAGTGCTATCCTTGGGCTGGCGGTCCTGGATTCTATAAGAAAGCAGGCTGAGTAAGCCATGAGGAACAAGTCAGTAAGTAACCAGCCCTCCATGGCCCCTGCATCAACTCCTGTCCCCAGATTCCCATCCTGCTTGAGTTCTTGTTCTGACTTCCTCTAATGATGAATTGTGATAATGAGGTATAAGTCAAATACACACTTTTCTTCCCAAGTTGATTTGGTCATGGTGTTTCATCACAGCGATAGTGACCCTAAGACAAAGGTATAGTGAGTGATATGTCTGAAATCTCACCATTTGTTAGTAACCAAGCAAGCACCCTTGTCCTCAGACAAAGAACTTGGACTTTTATCCCTGGTATTGAAGGTGATATGATATCTAAATTTCACAGTACTTTCTGGGGCAGAAGATTAAATAAGTCCCTATATCTCACCATACTGAATGGGAAATGTTTAAGATACAGTTGAAAGTCACTCATCATATCAAGAACCAGGAAATTCTCAACTGGAACAAGAAAAGAAAATTGATAGAAATCAACACCCAGATGGAAACATATTGGAGTTATCCGAGAGTTTAAAATAGCTACCATGACAGTGCCTCAAGGATGCCTGCTCACCACACACTGTATTCTTATGCTGACATTATAGAGAGAGGAGGCAGAGCAGACCGACCTCCTATACAGCTCAGCCCAGGCCATTGTCCCTGGTCTGTATTGTGAATGGGGATACATGGATTTGGAAAGAAGGAGAAAACGCTTCAGTGAGCAGTCAGGATCAAGCTCAGGGAAAAAAATGGATGAAAAGGTCTCATCAAAGGAACAGAAACTCCTGGGAGAAAAACAATGGAAGCAGAGAGAAGAACCAAATGGAAAGCAAGGGACCTGAATTGGTAATTGGAATTTTTTAAAATAGATACACCCAACAGCAGCATGGGAAGAAGGAAGAATCAGTGAATTTGAGAACAGAACAATAAAAATTACTTAATCTGAACAATACAGTAAAAGGAGACTAGAGGGGGAAGCAGACCTTAAAGGCCTGACAGCCCCAGTGTAAGAGGGCACATCACAGTCACAGAAAGATCAGAAAATGAGAAAGAAGACATTTCAAATAGCTGAGAACCTCCCACAGTTTTCAAGTTTTGACCCTCATGATGTACAAACTTAGCAACACAACACAGTACAAATCTCACAGAGATCATGCAAGACACTCATTAGCAGACCTTGAACACCAAAGATGAAGAAATATCCTTAGAAAGGGCTGGCGGGGGGGGACTTATCTTAACCTCACCTTGAGTTGGAAAACAGTTCAAATGACAGCATGTTTCTTATCATGAGCCATGGACTCCAGGAAGGAATGCTCAGTACTTTTTAAATGGCTAAAAAAGAGATCTATCAACTCAGAAATCTGTCCAGTGAAAACAGACTTTAAGAATATGAGAGGAATGGAGGTATGTTAAGATTAAGAAGAATTAGAGTCTTTGTCATCAGTAGATCTATCCTAAAAGAATAGCTAAGGAAAATGCTCTAAACCAGGAAGAGAACTTATAAGCTGTATTAGAACTTGATATGAGAAAAAAAAGAAGAATAAAATTTGAGAAACAAAATTCTTCTCTTACTGAATTTAATTTTCTCATGATGTTGAAGCAAAACCATTGTTGATTATGGTTTTCAGTATATATAGAAGAAATAGAATTCAATGATGTAAGTAGAGAATTTTAGTAGAAGGACTTAAAGGGAGGTCAATTCTTTATGACTTTTGAATTGGGGAATTTTAGTACCAGGAAACATGAGAAGAAATCTATACAAAGACATACACTAAGAAATACTACAGGTACATCACACTGGGTTAAAAGATGTTTGGATAACTTGGAGTTTCAGGGATGAGACAGAACTGAGAAACAAAGAACAAGCAAAAACAAGAAAGCAGAGTTAAACTCCGGCATATCATTAATTACATTAAATGTAAATGGTCTAAAGAAACAACTGAAACACAGACAGTGATATTAGATTTAAAAAGAATACATCTGCTCACTGTCAGCAAGATCTCAATTCAACTGTAACACAGGAAAGTTGAAAATAAATGGACAGTAAATGGTATATTATGAATCAAAAGAGTACTGAGCAAAAAAAGCTATATCAATGATAGATTAAATAGTCTTTATAACAACAACAACAACAACAACAACAACAACAACAACAAAATTTCCAGAACAAACCCAAAATGTTACATAGGAACAAAAGGGTTGGCCAACAAAAATATTGATGGTAATTCTCTCTCTCTCTCTCTCTCTCTCTCTCTCTCTCTCTCTCTCTCTCTGTGTGTGTGTGTGTGTGTGTGTGTGTGTGTGTGTGTGTGTGTTTAATCTATTTTCTGCTACTATGGCAGGATACTAGAGATTGAGTATATTTAAACAAGGGAAGTGTATTTGGTTCATGATTTTTAGAGGTATAGAAGATCATCATAACTGATAAGGAAATTCCTGCTGGGCCATGTCGTGGATATATTTATCCTAAGATAATATATAATGGGGTTAAATTTGTCTCTTCTATACATAATCCACTTCCATTGCAATGCAGTCCATTCATAAGGATCAAGGTATTGTGGCCTCATCACCTTGTCAGAGTCACCACTGAAAGCAGATACAATAGATTGGTTTTGAAGGAGCTACTTAACCCACAGCAACCCTAACAAAGCCACAAAGCATGCCAAGCAAAAACTGTTAGAAATGAAAGCTGAAGTGGACAAGTCCACAAATTCAGTGCAAGACTATAGCACTATTCTGTTTGACCATTGAGAGAGCAATACAGTACTACCAAGGTATACAGAACCATGGACCAACGGGATCCAGCAGCTGTCTAGTAAAGTACTCAAAAGTAGCAATGTACCTTGGGAACATACCCTGTACCATGAACTGAATGAACAAATTCAAAAGTACTGAAATCATACAGGAGTATCCTCTACCACATGGAATCAGGCTGAAATTTAGTGACATGAAGATCCCAAACAGGTGGAAACTGAACTTAGAATGTTTTTGTGATGTATGTATCAAAGAGGATGTTCTAGGGGAAACTTAAAAATACATCGAAGAAATCGTACATTGAGCCAAAAATAACTTATCAGTAAGCGCATCTCCCTTCTTTTTATAAAAGACAATTATTCTACCTTTAACGTGTGTGTGTGTGTGTGTGTGTGTGTGTGTGTGTGTGTGTGTGTGTGTGTGTTTCTATGTGGGTACCTGTGGAGGTCAGAGGCAACAGAGACCTCAAAGCTTGAGTCACGGGTGGTTGTAAGCCACCAGAGCAGTGCTGGGAACTCAGATCAGGTCCTCTGCAAGAGCTGTGCTCTCAACTGCTGACCCCTTTTTTTATCCATGACCCCCCAAGAAACAAAGTTCATGTATAATGGAAATCAAGTAAAATGTGGATGGAAGGTCATGAAGACTGAGAATGGAGTTTGTTTCCCAGGAGAAAAGATAATGGATGGGAAGATGGAAAAGATGGCCGAAGTGCCAAATCTCAGTTCATGTTCCTATTTCCCAAGAGCCTGACACCATTTTTCTCAGGTCTGTGTCTAAGGGCACTTTCATACTGGAACCAGTCAAGGATGTTTAGTTAAAGGGCCATCTATGAAGACATGGACAGGGTCTATGGAGACCAGACGTGTTAAAAACAAAAGAGAGCAGTAAGATTGGTCAGAAGGGCAGCACAGCTTTTACCATTCCAAAGGTAAAAGACATGTAGGAGAACGTGGAGATGCCTAGAGGTGTTGAGAATCAGGTGGAAGACACTACTCTTTTGATGACTACGTCAGCTTCCACTATGCCACTTGATAGGAAGCCGAAGAAGACTTGAGTTCCCCCTTCCCTTTGTCTCCTGCCAGGATCCCAAGAAGGTAGCTTCAACAGGAAGCCAGAGGCAAGGGCCCCTTTGCCTTCTCACTTCAGCAGGATGTGCCTCCTGGTGGCACATTGACAGAGGGTGAAGATGGGAGGCAGAAAGCTGGGTGTCTAGCAGAGACACTCAAAGGCAAGGCCAACTATCCCTGTGTCACGTTGAAAATGCTGGTAAGGGCAGGAGAGATGGCTCCACTGGTAAACAGCTTGTTGTGAAAACACAAGGACCTGAGTTCATTCCCTGGCACCCATGTAACAGCTGGGTGTGACATTGTCATCTTGGCATGGGGAAGCAGAGGCAAGAGGATCCCTGTGGCTTTCTGGCCAGCCAGTCTAGCTGAATTGTTGAGCCCTGGGTTCAGTGAGAGACACTCTCAAGAGCAAGTTAAAGAATGATTGAGGAAGACTTCTATCTCCACACATACACACACGTGTCCACACACACCCCCTACATAGACACATGCATTCAAACACATAGAAAATATAACTCTGAGATGGGCTGCTTGTAAGAGAATTGCCAAAAGGAGCCACCTTACCCAACTGTCTGCCGTGTGAGAGGGAGAATAAACCTTTATTACATTAAGCCTCTGAGATTTGGGGTTGTGTATTAAAACAGCTAGTGTTAATTACCCTGACTAATACACCCAATAAAAACCAGGGCCTCGGAGTCTGTGTGGAATTGAATATTAAATGCACACCCAGCACTCAGGAGTAATTAAAAAGTGATTCCAATATTTACTTGTGTCTCTCAAAAAACACCAATGGGGATCTGATTCATAACTTTAGTCACTCACCTCAAAACCCATTTTATTACTAATATCATCTCCTTTGACCCAGATCCTTCCATCCATCAACCCTCAAACATTTCCCCCAACTCTAAGCCCACGCAAGACTTCTTCTCATTAACCCTCCTGTACTGGCTGGTTTTGTGTGTCAACTTGACACAAGCTGGAGTTATCACAGAGAAAGGAGCCTCCCTTGAGGAAATGCCTTGATGAGATCCAGCTGTAAGGCATTTTCTCAATTAGTGATCAAGGGTGGGAGGGCCCATTGTGGGTGGTGCCATTCCTGGGCTGGTAGTCCTGGGCTCTATAAGCAAGCAAGCTGAGCAAGCCAGGGGAAAGCAAGGCAGTATGTAACATCCCTCCATGGCCTCTGCATCAGTTCTTGCTTCCTGACCTGCTTGAGTTTCAGTCCTGACTTTGATGATAAACAGCAATGCGGAAGTGTAAGCTGAATAAATCCTTGTGCAGGAATAGAAACCCTGACTAAGACACCTCCTTTGCCTTCCAGACTTTCACAATTTGGCACTTTTACTTTCCTTCTTTGCTTGCCCAAATTGCTACTGTCTTTCTGCTACCATGAAAAATTCCCCAGATCTAGTTGTCTGATGCAGCGGGATGGGTAAGACTTATATGAAATCAAGACAGGGAAATAACAGTGATCCTGGTACATGGTAAGACACAGGCATGTGCCCATCGCAGGCTGCTTTCCTAGGATGTGGTCTCTGAGACACAGTTGTCACGAAGTTGTTTATGGGGAGCCTATTGCAAATGAACACCCCTGTGGAGAGAGAAAAAGCAAGGATAGGCTGAAGCAAGGCAGATGGGGACCCAGGAGCCAGATCTGGTGTCTCTGTGTCTCTTCTTTGGGCTCCAGAAGCTTAGCACTTATCCTCCTGTATCCATCTACCATGGGTATGATCAGCCTAGGAAGCAGGTGACCTTGGGCAAGGGCATTCCAAAGAGGTCTGACAGCTGAAGGCTGCTGCTGACAGCTCTCTCTGCAGCTAGGACAGTGCATCTTGTCTTATGAGAGAGCTTGGCAGCATGTCACCATCTATCACTATACTGAGGTCTTGTATATATACAGAAGGTAGGCCACTACAGAGTGGCCCTTTCTGTCTTTGCAGCCTTGTCAGTTCCTGTTCTTCCTGTTCTTCCATCTCTGTGAGATCCCGAGTCTCTATTTATCCTGTCCTAGGCTTGCCACTTGCTTAAAGAACCACATAGAAATTCACTCCTTCCCAGAAGCCTCTGGCCTGATGCTCAGTCTATTTCTCTGTCCTGCCCAGGGCTGTCTAGTCTTCCACACAGGATCAGTGGCCCTGTGGCTTCTTCCTGGGCTGTGGGGTTACAGAGCAGTGTGCTGCTGGCCTTGCAGGAATGAATTGATTTCTCATTATTATTAAAGAATACCATAATGACTGTAGTCACCAGGAGGACTTGTTAATGGTTCTTCCCCTCTTGACTGTTGCCTTAAAAGGCACCCAGGGCTGTGCATATCTTGCTAGCCTTCAAGATCATTTTTTTCTCTGGTTGTCTATAATTAGGACCTGGGCAGGGATAGTATTTAATTTCCCTACTCCCTGTGAACTTCATTCTGTAATTCTTGCAGTGACTCAGATCAAGTTTGTGTACATTTTGTAGTTAAGTCCCAGTAAAAGCCAAGAGAAGAAGAGAAAGAAAGTTAGATAGAGTCTTGGAGTATGTCTCTTCTGGTATTTGAACACAGCTCAGCTGAGAATGCCTACATGGGAATCTGAAGATATCTCAACTGATAGATATTTCACATCTTCCTCTGTTAAATAAAATGATGTGCCTGCCTAATACAGGTCTTGTGAAGATAGACACTCATATATGTCCTGTGCTTGTCCTCTGGATAAACACTTGGCATGTCCCTGAGACATATCTACTGTGTGTTAATTATTGATATTTACATTTAAATTTCCAGTTAACACATCCAGTTAGCCCATGGCAGTGCCTGGAAACCTGTTTCTTCACCAACCTTCTATGAGCACTCTTTGTCTCACCCTCCCTCCATTTAATGCCAACACAGTACAGAGTGCAAAGGGCCCAGTGAGCTGAGTTCTTGGTTCATTATGGTTGCTCTAACTTCCCAGCATGCACTGGCTATGGTTGGCCCTCCTGGCCACACAACTCCTTGACTCAGCCAAAACACTCATCTTTCAGGGGAACAACTCAGGCTCAAATAGAGAATGACTTGTTCAAGAGAATAGTTTCTGGAGAGCTTTCGGTATTTGACGAGTCTACATCATAAGCCTTCTTCCTCATCACTTATCTCTTTTAACTCTAATCTCCAACCATTGGTCTTTTCTTGAGTGTTGCATGCTCAAAGTTTTTCGAGCTTTCTATACACGCTATTTCTTTGGGGTGGACCTCTCTTTAATCTCCTGTTTTTGCTGGGCTGACTTCTGGTCTACCTTATCTGATGTCCTCCTCCAAGATTTCAGGGTCTTCAAGTTTCTGTGTACACTTTCATTCTGCTTCACAGGTTTTTCTGTCACCATCTCTCTTGGCTGCCAACACTGTAACTTGCATCTATACTTTCCAACTTAGACCTCGGGTGTGATGAGAGGAAAGCAGGTCCTATTTCTCTTCAGTTGGATATTTGACATAGAGATTTCTGGGTGTCATAGTTTTGTGTATCCACCTGATATGTAAACCTGATAAATTCCTTCATGCCAGATACCTAACAGTAGTATGTTACCTGAGTAATATAAACCTGAATCACGAAAAAAAATGAATCCTTGACTTCCATGAACTTTTCCCCTTGTGTAGGAGATAAAATATATGTACGAAGGTTATAGAGAATATTAGTGCCAAATGAATAAGGCATGAAAGATCTTTTCTATAGAAGGAGAGAGGAAGGAATCCTTGGTAGAGAATATGGTGCTTTAACCTAACCTGGGAGGGAAGGAAGGATTGTGACAGGTAGCATTAGAGATAAATCAGGGTGTGAAACAAGCAGAGACAGCATCTCAACGGAGTGAGGAGGTCTAAGACTGGGGTGCTTCCCGTATCTGTGTGTAGCTTACCAAATGGCCATCTGGTTGTATAAGAAAGAATGAAGATATGTAGACTATTGCTGATGCTGTGAACGGTCTGTAAGAGTAATATCTGTAGGGCTGCGCTTTAGCTATATTTATTTCTAGAGAGAGAGAGAGAGAGAGAGAGAGAGAGAGAGAGAGAGAGAGAGAGAGCTCAGTACAAACACTGAGGAGTAGCCTGACTCTCGTGTCTAGTTAGAGCAGCCCACTGGTGACAGACTGTATCCAAGACTATAGGAACATTCATGAAGCAAGAGCACACAACTTGAATGTCATGATGTGTGTGTGTGTGTGTGTGTGTGTGTGTGTGTGTGTATGATAGAGAGACAGAGGCAGAAGCAGATGGCAAGACAGACAGACACACAAAGACAGAGACACAGAGATTCTTGTATGTGTATGGATGTTTTCATGTATGTAGATCTACACACATGGCTCAGCATGCATGTACAGGCCTGAAGTTGACATTGGATATGTTCTTAAATCATTCCCCATTTCTTTTACAGGGGGAGAATCTCTCTTTGCATGTGGTCAGCTGGCTAGTCTAGCTAGCCATCTTGTCCTGGGGACTCACAGTCTCTATATGTAATGTACTGGGAGTATATGTACATGGCTTCCGTGCCCATTCATTTATTCATGTCTCTGTGAAAGAACAATTTCAAAATTTCTCCATATTCTTATCCCAGGTAGAGAGATCCAAACTCCCATCCGACAGCGTTTGATCCATTGATACAGGCCCTGGCCCCTGGACATTATGGTTGAAGGAAGTTTGAATTCAAGTAAACAGTGAAATCCTTACAGAAGATCAGGGTTAGAGGAAGACCAAGAGTTTCACTTCAGGCAAACAACTTAGTAGTGCTGGCAGGCACACCTGGAGGGAGGGGTCCACAGTGACACGCAGGGCTATGGCACAAAAGTAAGAGGAGTTTGACCCACACAGGTGCACTGAGGTTGATGCACATGGGTGTGCCAGGATGGGTGTCAGAATGTTTGCCTCTATTGTTTTGAATGATAAGAAGGGCAAAAAGATGGAAAGCTGATAGCCCTGTCCTTAGTGTATAGACTTCTCCCTTTTGAGGGACCCATTAGCTACTTGGCAGCTAACCTAAGGCAATGATAAAATGAAACCAACTACCTAATCAGTGGGTTGAGGCACCCAGGATCTTCTAGCTAAAGCAGCTTCCCCCTGAGTGCATCAGGTGCTGTGCATGTGACAGTGATGTGCATCTAGGTGCTGGCTTTGCTAGGCCCACGCTACTTCTTTTAATCACGAAGCTAATGTGCTCAGAGCCCAGCATCCTTCCTGCCTCCACTCTGGCCGATAGTGAAGAATCTAGCGCCCACCATGTCAGAACTTGCATCTTCCTGGGGTCCCAGAAGGAAACAAACACAACAGAGTTGTGTCATAACCCAGAAGCTGTGGGTTTCTAATGAAAGTGACACCAGGTATTGAGGCCTGTAGGACCAACCGATCATCTGTCTGTAACAGAGACTGGCAGAGACTATTGTCCTCGAGTCCTTGGGAGTTTATGGTTTTGTATTAAATCTAACAGTTTCCTTTTGATGAAGTATTTTATGATGGGCATTGTAAATTAACTGTAAGGAAACTTTTTGGTCATCAAGAATTTATGACGATGATAAATTCGGGCAATGTCTTTTTAAGTGTCTCTATGAATGAACACTTCCAAAATTTCCCCAGGTTCTAGTCACAGGTAGAGCCTCGCGGTGATTATTTTTGTATATCCCAAGTGAGTTCCTTTATTAAGATTCCTAAGAATAAGACTTATGATTTATCTTGATGACATATTAACAGCCAGTCATACCAAAAATACATTTTTCTTTCTTATGTACCAGAAAGTATATTCTGGCTGTCAGTCTTTGGGGTACAATGAATTTCAAAAAATTTTCTGATGTTCCTCCCCCATCTCTGAACATTCTTTTGCCTTTGTAAGTTATCAAAAACAGTTGGAAAAAGGGTCTAGAGAGAAAAAGAAGCAGGGATACAGGCGCCATGGTGTCTTAACAGTAAGACATAACAGATGATGAAAGCCAGGCTATGACTTCCACATATGAAATGACTGTGCTAGATCAATCAATGGTGAATCCCATTAGCGAAAGAGTGCTCCCTCAAGTATTTAGACTTCAAGTTGGTATATTCAGTGGCCTTGATTAATAATTCCAGTATGAAAGAGAGTGTGCATGTTACATTAAAAACCATCTCCAGTCTGTGTCATTTGAGAAAGAGACAGATGAAAGTGTTTGAATTTCACAGGGTCCTTTATCTGTGCGTCTGGGGCTTTCCTTCGTGGGTATGTTTACCACAGGAAAAGCAATCAAATCACAGACCACTTCAGAGTCTCCCCAGAGAAGATGACTCATTCAGAGGGAAGCATCTCTCACCATTTAGGGGGGGGGGGGGAGGGAAGAAAAAAAAAACTCAAGGAGTTTTTTTTTTTTTCTTTTTTCTTTTATCTGCCCCCGGCTTACCTCATCCTCGGTGTGAGCCCTCACCTTTCAACCCAAGAGTCCTAATAGCAAGTTAAAAATACTCACCATGGCCTCTGGGTGTTTCACAGCACCATCTCCCCCGCACCCAACCCCCCACTGTTTAAAGAATTTTCATGTCTCTTTCGGGTCTCATCCTGACCTTAAAATTTTAATTTGAATTCTTATAAATAGAAACAAAAAAAAATGTACAGTGGGAAGGGGGAGCATTAAGACAAGAGTGGCTCTGAATTTTAGGTAGTTCCCTCTGCACTTTCTCCTCTACAAAGAGAAAGAGAGGGAGAAGGGGAGAGAGAGAGGGGTGTGTGGAGGGGGAGAGGGAGGGGGAGGAATGGGAATAGGGAGGGGGATGGGAATGGAGATGGGGATGGGGATGAGGAAGGGGAGAGAGAGGGAGAGAACCAGTGCAGAAACACTAAAATGTGGAACAGGAGAGACTGCTAGATCCTTAGGGGTACTTGCCTTGCAACCTTGAGGACTGAGGCCAATCTTCAAAATCTATGTAAATGAAGCCAGGTGTGAGGGCTCCCACCTATAATCATCACTGGAGAAGCAGAGATAGGTAGATCCCTGGGGCTCTCTGGCCAAAGAACTTACTCTACCTGATCTACTTGATCAGATCAGTGAGAGATCCTGTGGAACAACACCTGAAGTTGTTCTGTGGTCACCACCCCTCCCCCCACACACACATACACAGGTACTCAAA
>JADRCD010234355.1:0-17973 GCA_019843815.1 Montemys delectorum
CTTGGTGTTTGCAAGATGGCTCAGTGGATAAAGGCGCTTCCTTCCATGCCTCACAATCTGTTCTCAATTCCCAGGACCCACGTGGTAAAGAGAGAGAAAAGTGACTCCTGCAAGTTGTCCTCTGAACTCCATGCACGTATTATGTCACACGTACACATACACACCCCATACACACACATGCTCACATACTCCCACACAAGATAAATAGATACACATGGAATTATAAAAGTATTCTTAAGAATACAAATCCCTCAACTGTAAAGATATCATATTCAAAGTACAGTGTATAGTCTAGTAGGCTTTACTAGATACATAAACTGTATACAGAGATTACGTGTATACAAATACGTTTTAAGATTAAATACAATAGCAAATTGCAATTACTTTTTCTCAGTTAATAAGATGTCGTCGACAGCATTTTTATTTCTATAAGCAGAATTTCAATGTTAGCCCACTGTTACTAAAGTAAAGAGCACATTTCCACACCCGTGGAGTAAGAATCCAGGACTGAGACCTCCTTGGCAAAGGCATGTACACAAAAGCTATTTTCTATCAGGGTCCAAGAATGAGTGAACTTGATTTAATTCCTCAAAGAAGCAGAGTAACTGAGCTTCCAGTAATATAGTACAGCCAAATACACATTAATGTACCCTTTTAAAAGAAAAAACTATTCCTTTAGAATTCTTCCTTTCGTTTTTGAGATTGTAATAGAATTGCATTCCTTTGCTCCCCACAGATCATCCTAGTATGCCCCCTTGCTCTGTTTCAAATTCATGGCACCATTTTCATCTATTGTCATTATACATAAATATGTATATATCCCAGATACATAAATATGACCTACTCAATATGTATCCTCTAATCTGTACATATGTGTAAATAGTCCAAAAGAGCTAAACAAAAAACAAAAATAAAAACACGCAAAACCACCGATTTGGACGCAAGTGTATAGTTTTGCCAGGTTATCTCTTGTTCTAAAATATATGAGTCCTATAGACACCTACTTTTGCTCTTAGTAAAATAAGTAAAGTTAATAGCTCATCATTTTGTTCAACAGAGTTATTTGACAGCCAAAAATAACTGCACGCTGCTCCTACGCATATGTGAAGCAGTATGAACAGAGACCGGAACAGAAAAGACACAAACACTGGTAATTAGGATATGCTGCTGAGCTTGCTTTGTAAATGAGCCACGAATGCCAGGTGTGAAACAAAGCATGCCAAGGGGAAACTGTTTCTCAGGTTTTACTTTAAATAGCTATAGTATCGATACCAAAATTTAGCCTAACACATTTAGGGCATGTAGACTTTTTCAAGAGATAGAGCCCCTGATGCCTTTATTCCCAGTTTTTTGCAGGCACAGTTGAGATTTCATTTAAATTTGTGATAGGATTCTATGTACCCATGCTAAATTTTGTTAGGAGACTTAATGGCTACTGATATATTCTCTCCTCTCTGTGAGGAGACCTTTAAGCACTCCAGAGAACATAGAGATCAAAGCTCAGCAAAAGAGAGCCTTAGGGACCTCTTTCAGCCTCCCTCCTACCTTTGTAAATAAAAATTTACTGGAACATGGTCAGACTCGTTCGTTTATACATTGCCTGTGGCCACTGTCACATTGCAATGGCAGAGATGCGTTGACATAGCAGAGAATCTAAGGCCTATACACACTAACGTGCTTTTCCCTACCTCTGCAAAAGAGAATTTTGCCAATTTCTGATTGACAAATCAATTGCTTGAAAAAGCAATTCCTTAAATACTTGCATAATTTTCTTTATTGCATAATTTTCTTTAAAAGCCCTGAAATTTTCAGAACAGAAAAAAAAATAATAGCACATATCTGTCCACATTCCAGAATGGCATGCCCAATGCTCTAAGTTGGCATCTGGGCTTAGGATTGGGAGTCCTGAGTCCAATCCTGTCTCTACTCCTGCCTGGTTAGGTAAACTATTGACTCTTTCTGGGATTCAGTTTACTCATCATTAAGAATCATAAAGAGCACCTTTTTCAAAGACTGGGAGCAAGAATTAGAATCCTTTTCCTCAGCACAGGGCCTGGTAACCCGTGCAACCTGAGTGAGCTAATAATATCCTCCTACAATGCACAGGCCACAGCACATCCAAATCACAGCTACCCAACTCCTTAATGTCCCTAGGGCTCTTTCCAGCTTTCTGACTCTGTGGTTCTTCATGGAGGAGGGACTAAGATGCCCTGGTGCTGAAGTGATGTGCTTAGATCCCTTGTAAACCTGAATTTATGCAGGCTACAGAGAGACACACAGTGGAGCACCTAGGCTGGTCCTGTAAAAGGTAGGAATTGGACTGGATATTCAGGGTCAGTCAAGCTCTTCTGCATACCTGGAAAGTGAACCCTTGAATCCACTTAGTAGAGATCAGGATGTAAAACAACAGGGAACTGGCAACATTGTCAAACAGCTGTGACAATAAAAAGTACACAGAACATGTTTGTGTGTGTGTGTGTGTGTGTGTGTGTACACATATATATGTGTACATATATACATATATGTATCTATATATACATATATATGTATATATATGGCTGTCATTGGCAATTTTTTTGAAATTGGAAAGTACATTGAAGTTGCCTACAATGAGACTTAGTTGTGTTCAGAAGTAATTTAATAAAGTGGAATGTTCCGAGTGACTGGCTTATACAGGATAGATCCTTGTCTCTCTCCCTGTCCCTGTCCCTGTCTCTCTCCTCCTCTCCCCCCTCTCCTTTTCCCCTCTCCCTTCCCCCTCTCCCTGTCCCCCTCTCCCTTAGCACCTCTGTTCCCTTCCCTCCCTCTTCTAGTCCTTCTGAAAGTGGCCACAGGTTTCACAGGAGAGGTTACCTCTTGAGTCTGAAACACCTAAGATGGATTCCCACAAACATAGGACGTTGAGCTGGACTTTAGGTGTCTCAACAAGCAGGACTGCTGATAGGTTAAGCTCCAGATGAGGAGATGCTGGTCTTTACACTGCCAGATGAAGCATATCCCTAAGGTACATCATGGGCATTTGTGGCCGTTCTTAGAAGGTACAGGACACCTTAGGAAGTCCCGCAATAGGAAAGTGCAGTGACAGATGGACACAACACACAGCACAGACACAAAACTGAAACCTGTTAGGCACTCACACTGTCACTAGGAACCACCATGAGTCACCAGTTCTCTTCCTGTCCCAGAAGTTCCCCAGTGATTTCACAGTACACTCAAACCCAAATAGCATTACCTTTATTAAAAAGCTCTTTTTTCTGAAAGCTGTCATTTAGTGCCATTTTTAACCGAAGAGACAACCAGTCTAAATGTGTAGCACTCTCTCTGGGCGTCTCACTTACCGAGGAGAGAGAGGGCAGAGACGTGTGGCCTCCGTCATGAATCACACTGAACTGCACAGCCACATGGGCACCCAAACCCAGTTCTCACACGCCAGCCCTTCAACAAAGAGAGATAGAGATCCAGTTAGTACATATTGAAAATCACTGCAGTCTTTGCTTATGAGTGCTAGGAAGTTCCATCAATGCCCTGTACAACCAGTACAAGTATCCTTAGCACTGCTGGAGAGAGCAGTGCAGGATAGTTCGGTGAGCACCATAATAAGAAACCTAGCACTAGAGACACTGCTGGGTTTATTTCTCAAAAAAAAAAAAAAGAAATGGATAAACTTTAAATATGATGTTGATGGTTTTCTTCCAAGGCTTAATTTAGTTTGCATTATTTGCCTGGGGGTAGGTGTATGTACGTGTGAGTGTGGGCGCCCACAGAGGCTAGAGCCTGCAGATTCCCGGGAGCTGGAGTTATAGGCACTTGTGAGCTTCCTGATATGTGAGCTGTGAACCAAATGCAGGCCATCTGCAACAGCTGTACACTCCCTTAACTGCTGAGCTGTTTCTCCAGGCTGAGAAAATAAAAATTTTAGTGCTGTTCAACATGTGAAAAAAATCTCATGAAACATCCAAAGGGGCCATTATTTCAAATTCACTGGGATTACCTTTAAAAGTTTGAAAATAAAATGGTGCCCATTTCAATGGCTCCTCCACTGCATAGCTTACGCAAAAGTACCCAGAATAAAGGGTCGCACAGAGGTCTAAAGAGTATGTACAGCATAAATTACCCCTGAAATTGAGTTTATACTGTCACATGTCCCTGTGTTTCCTGTACAATTATAAGACTTAATAAGAAATTCAATGGCAACAAAATAAATTTACTTTACCAAAAGCCGAAAAACTTATTGTGTTTCCTCATAAATTTATTCTGTTAAAGCAGGAAAGCCAGGCTGTAATGTCAAGCATGTGCACCAGAGATTGGAGTAGGTGACTTGTTACCTGTGCAATAATGTGTCTGCTATCAGTGAAGGACACTTGTGTCCAGTGCTGAACGCCAGATCATGTCTTTCATTTCTTATTCACCGTGCCTTTCTCTTTCTTCTCTTCTCTCAATGGTTTCTGGCTATTGTACATGTGAAGCACATGTATGTCCTCATTCCTCACCCACACAATAGAGAGCAGCTGTGGATGGTGATGAGAAAATGAGAAGACCTTCCAGAACATTCCGGCAACTCTTTCACTCAACGAGCCCCATGTGGCTCATGTCAGTGATGATCAAAAGCCAATGAGCTTAAAGCCAATGTCCATAAAACAACCCAAAGCTTAATACAGCTGCTGGAAGTTGCAGATTACAATAATGGAATCAGCTAGAATGCCTTTAGGGGTAGCCTGGATTTCAAGGGCAAAGGGACAGTAATTCTATAAGGCTTCCAGCTTCTAGGAAAGCCCAATGGGAGAATAGGGAGGATTTGAGAGGAGCAAAGAAGTGACTGGGGGCAGTACATAGGAGTGTTGGCCATGAAGACTTCCAAGCAGGCCAGGTGCAGCTCTGCCCTGCAACCTTGCCAACTCTAAGGTCTCAGTAGAGTCCTCATGGCCTCTGACATCATCCTTTGGAAGGGATAAGGTACAGATGCAACTCTTTGAGGCAGAAATTAGGGTCAAGGAGCTTTCCCAAAGATAAAGATGAATGCTCAGGCCAGGAAAATATGCAGAACACTTCTTCCTTCCTCCTTCTTTTTCTTTTTCCTTTATTTTTCTCTCATCACCAAGGGTGTGGCAAGAAAATATTGATCAGTAGGTTATATTAAACAGCACATGTATACGAGTTGATACTCTTGAACCCTACAATAAGCTTCATAACAATTACGACTACAATTCTTGCACATTTGCTGATTTAGATCATATCCAGATATGAATAATAGAATTGGACAGATCCACTGATACCCACTATGGCTCTCTGGCTGTCTACTAGTGCCAACCCATAAGATTTAAATTAAAAATGGACAGTGGGCCTCCTGTCTAGAGGTTAGAGATAAGATGATGTAGAACTTCACTGGACGTATGAACAACACCCATGAAACAAAGCATTTTCTTAATTGACAAAGAAGATGAGACCCAAAGAACACTATAAGAATTGAAGACTGGTGGTAAAAACAGATATTGCAAGAGCATCTCTGCTCAGTTGAAACAGGGCAGCCCCAGCTTGGACAGACAGACAGACCCAGAACAACTCTTTTTACTGTAAAACCTCCCTCTTTCCCTTTTGGAAAATTCAACTGTAGTGGACAGACCTCCTGTGGCTGAGGAATGCACAGCTCCCCTTCAGAACCTGATGTATGAATACAAAGACCATGCCAGCAACAGTGCCCCCATTTGTCTGAACAGCGAAGTGGATAGCCACTAGCCATATACCAAATAGCTAAGCTAGCAACATCAACCTTCTGAGGCTCAACAATTATCCAACCAGGCCTTGAGCCACTTGGGGGTCAGTTCAAAGGCACACAATATAGGTGAGAGTGCATTGACTCAGGTGCAGCACCTGAGGTAGCATTCTATGCTCTTAGCAGGAGCCAAATTACAAGAACATTCCTACAGATGGAGAAGCCCAGCTTGTTCGCAGGATTTGGTTACAATGAAGATATAAACCAGCAGATAAATAAGTAACAGATCATTCAAAGGTATTCTAGAAAACTGAAGGGAGTCAAAAGGAACAAGGTTACACTAACCTAGACTCATGCCCACCTGATTTAGTAACATCATACACACGATTCAGAAACATCAGTTTACCCACTTGTCTTATGGCCCAATGATGTCACTCTTTTCTCTTTCTACTTAGTATTGACCTTGATATAAGCAACCTCTGAAGTTTACAAAACTACTATAG
Source organism: Montemys delectorum (assembly GCA_019843815.1). NCBI lineage: Eukaryota > Metazoa > Chordata > Mammalia > Rodentia > Muridae > Montemys > Montemys delectorum. Next base: position 6,214 of record JADRCD010234355.1, read on the forward strand.
GGGGAAAAATCTGTCTCAAGGAATATAAGTGCAGAAATTATCACTAGAAATCTTGTTGATACACATTTTTTCCCAGAAGTTTCATCCCATAACCACCTCCATGAGTTCTTAAAATGTCTCCATGTGGAAAAGACAGCATGAAATGTGAGCATCAATTATAGCTTGCTAAGTGCCCATCAGTGTCTGGTTTTGAACATACGTATGCTTTATTCTCTCTGATCACTCTACTCAGCAAGAGTGATAAGTATGGACTTATTAACTCTTGTGGAGACTTGCGAAGCTGCATACTTGATAAACCCCAAAATTTTAGGTAAAGTTCAACTTGGCGTTTCCCCAATACTAAAGTCACACTGGAAATTAAATTAATAAAGACAGACTTTCTACCTAGAGTTATAGTGTCTAAAAGAGACTTTACCAGATAAAGGTTTAAGAAAGCTATACATGGCCAGTGGTGATGTCTTGACATCAGTGTGTAGATCCCAAACAGCAACTCATATAGCACATGCTGATGACAATGCACAGGAAGGAGCCAGAACCCAAATCAAGCAGGAGCTGTGCTCTCAGGAAATCACACAAGACAGCATGTGATGCTTCTGTTACATAGTTCAATAAATACCATGTGAGGGGGCAGGGAGAGACATTATCTGTAGATAAAATAGTTAAGAAAAACTGCTTGGGAGGAAATGCCAGGTGACATGTGCTCAGATGGATGAGTGGGAAGAAAGTAGGCTATGAAAAGAGGTTATGAAATATGTCCAACTGATAAATTACAAGTGGGGCAAAGAGCAAACCCATCAGCAGTGCCCAAGGATCATTACAAGGAAACAAAGAACCATATTGGTCAATACACACTGAGTTGGAGTGTGAGTGCCTGGTACCATCATTTGTGCTTGGTGCATTGATGGAACTCCTGAACAGGGCCACCACAGAAAGGACTCCATAAGAATACACAAAAAGTGGACATGGTTTTAAAAAAAAATCTGCTAAAAAGGAAATTGGGACCTAGGAGAACTAGGGTCCACAAGCAGAAACATGTAAGAAAAGCTAAAAAGGAATCTCCTGTAAGGAACAAGGAGGGCGGACCACCTCCCAGATGTTGTGGCAGCAGAGCAGTACCAGACAGGGGAGTGTGTCCACCATCACACTAAAGCTACTACCACACATGGCCAATGGGATAAACACAGAAGGGAGCCACACTAGACTCTGATAGATGGGCAAAGGAGATGACAAAATACTATAGGGAATTCAACTGCAGAAAGAGATGAGATTTGATCCAAAGGAAAGAAGAGGCACTGGGGTTCAGGGGAATCTAAAGATAAGATGGGTATAAAAGCTTAACCATGGCAGTTGTCTTAGGGTTTTACTGCTGGGAACAGACACCATGACCAAGGCAGTTCTCATAAAGGAGAACACTTAATTGGGGCTGGCTTACAGATTCAGAGGTCCAGTCCCATATCATGAAGGCAGGAAAATGGCAGCATCCAGGCAGGCATGGTACAAGAGGAACTGAGAGTTCTACACTTTCATCTGAAGGCTACTAGCACAACACTTGCTTCCAAACAGCTAGGATGAGGGTATTAAAGACCACACCCACAGTGCCACACCTACTCCAAGACCACATCTTCTCCAACAGGACCACATCTGCTAATAGTGCCATGTTCTAGGCTGAGCAGATATAAACCATCACAGCAGTTCTGCTGAGGACCAGACAGGGAGCCATGAGACAGGCCAGAGGCTAAACTAGACTTTTCATTATTAGAGCATATGAAGAAATTGTGAGCTCTGCAAATTGCAAAGGTAAGTCTAGCCCAAATCAGCTCCTGACAGGTATCCTTTAAGGTTCTGTCTGATAGTGGTCCCTTTGATTTTTTTTTCAATCCATGGTAGATAGTCCATGCTAACAATGGGGTCTGTGGTGTGGGCTTTGTGTCACACTTACATGTCTGACTTCAGTATGGGTTGTAGACTAGAGTCAACCACATGAGCTGTTAGCCTCACTCACCTGGTCCATTCCCAATAAAAAACAATGTTTGCTTCCTTGAGTGACAATTTTTGTACTAGAACTAAGCACTGTCCACTCAACACCACTGGGCGGTGGGCAGAAGGTAAGTCCATCTCTTCCAGGTCCCACCCTACTACACATAGGCCACTGCTGGTCTTTCCCTGTTTCCTTCGACTAAAATCAATCACAGCCATGTGCCTAACAGCTTTTCTAGGTTCTGTGCATCTTTCTAGAAAAAAAAAACCTCAGTGATCCTCAAGTTAGATTGAAGATCTAAAAGAATGCTGTAAAAGGAAGGTTCAAATTCAAAAATATTAAATGTTTTTTTTAAAGGCTGGATTTTTATGGCTACATGGAAATGTAAAATACACAAGAGAAATCCCAGAGACAGTTCAAGTCTGGAATGAGAAGGTTGGAGGAAAGAGTCATCTATTAAAGAGACTGGCCACAGGCTTCACTGCAGACATGGTTAAGGGTTCCCTCGTGGTCAGCTGTGAGGATTTGAGCCAGAAAAGCAACGTGTAAAGCTCAGAAATCAGAACTACCATTTCAGTTATTTTATGCATCCACAAACAGAATATATTTCACACTCCTAGGTAAACTTTAACTACCTACAATAAATTTTTAAACATTTTAAAAATAGGAGTATCAACTGTGGTCCATTTATTTTGTAAAACATGAGCTATATCGGGGGAGGGGGTGACTTGGGATACATTGTATCAGGAGCGAATGTCCTTGACTTTTACAGTAAGATGAACAATGGGGATCTGACTCTTCTGTCCAGGAATTGAAACATGACCTGAATGAAGGACAAGGATCTCCTGGTGTGTGAGCTCCAGGCCACACTAGCTTGATGATCATGAAACCCAGAGGTAGGATGATGGGCAGACTCCTAGTGGGATGTGGAGAAGCAAGGGGGGGAGGGGGTGCTGGCAAAGGGATGGCTTTGGGAAAGCAGGGCCAAGCAGGGAAGGGTATCCCAGTATTCGCCATGAAGCCACTATGGTATCATATGTCCAAGTGGGAAAAGGTTCTAAAGCACTAGCTGATGGCTCACAGGGGATGGAATGATAGATGGCATGGTAAGGCCCAGGCATACCACTGCAATTTGTTACCACTCTTTGACCTTGCTGTGTGAGGTCTTCTCTAAATAAAGGCATATCCCACCAGACAGCACATGGAGGAAATCAGTCACTGGTGCTTAAGGAAAGAGATATTGTCATTAGAATGGTCAGTTATCCAGGAGAAGGAAGGAAGGTATGAAAGGGGAACAGAGTAAAAGCCATCAAGAGAAAAATGTCAGAGGCGAAACTGGATGGTGGGGAAGGGGGAAAGATAGGTGGGGTGTGGGGGGAAGCACAGGTACAGAAGAAGATCTGGCATGGTGCAGCCCTTTCCTCTAAAATACCGAATACTTTCCCATAGTAAATGCATCTTCATTGCTTACTTTCTAAAATGCATTTCATCGTGTATATTTGAAGTTTACAAAACACTGCCACTGACTACAAGGAGAGTGGATTGGAAGCTACAGTGGAGCAAGCTGGCTAGACTCTCAGTTACCTGGTTTTGAGTGACAGGAGCAGCTAGAATTGACATGAATCTCAACTACTGTACAGCTTCTGACTAAAGTCTTCGTGGTGAATATTAGATCCCATCAGATCAGACTCCAGCAGCAGGCAGGGATAAGGGGATAAGGAGGGGAGGGGACTAGGGGTTGAGGGGAAGGGGGGCGAGGACTACCTCTTAGGACCTCTTGGACTTTTGCTTTCATTGGCAGACCCCCTTTCCCCCAGCTCTCTCGCCCACCCTCAACAAGCTTTCTCAAATATCCCAGTATTCAAAGGAAGCGGAGGTGCACACAAAGCAGACCGTAGGAGGCCACAGATCCTATATGACAAGGACAAAATGTAATAGATATGCATTTGATGTAAAGGTGTGAGAACGGTAATAGGAAAACATGGCATCTAAAACAGAAAGCCCATGTTCTGCCTCTGCCCGGCAGCTCACATGCCCGGCAAGCCATATTTTTTCTGCATCCTGTTCAAGATAAGATGAGATCAAGAACTACACACAAAGCACCATAGGGGAGGCCACTGTCTTCCAGGAGCTCCTCATCTGGAAGTCAGCCTCACCAACAGCTAACTGTGTCCTTGAGAAACAGCACTATACATCAATCAAAACCATTTAATCAAGAATCTGCTTGGCAATTATCTCACATGTCTTTGATAGGGTTGGATGCTGAAATCTTTAGATTTCATTATCAAATCTTTAGATATCTTGGGACAGGCTCAGGGAACCCAGAGGCCAGGGTCCAAAGTAACTGCGGCCTCATAGACGTGGCACCTTTCCATGCGTCCACATGAGACCCAGGCCAAGGTCGTGTAATAATGCAAAGATTGGGCTCTGCAACCCTCAGAGAATAACTCTAACTTGCTGGACAGATCAGTGGACACTTCTAAAAGTTCCACCCAGACAGTGAGGGGCACATCAGACAAGTGTGTCTCCCTCTTTAGAGTCTTCATTCCCAAGTTCAGCCTGAGATGCCTCCCTCCATTACAGAAGAGTCAAGGCAGTACACGGTGGTTTATAAACAATAAACACAGGCCAAGAATCCACAGAAAAGGGAAGACAGAAACAATTTCCGTTCTGAGAGCTCTGGCGGATCCTGAAAACATTTGGGAAGAAAGAAATCCAATTGTTTTCCACTTAGTCTTCCTGAAGATTACCCTTCAGTGAGCACTTGGAGCTGGTAGTAATTGCTGACCCCGGAACCATTGCATTGTCTCAATGGCTGGAATAAAGCTAGAGAAAAACACTTGCTATCAAATGTCTCCCAGTGGGGCAGTGCAGTGAGCCATGTTCTTGGCTGCAAAGAGCCATGGGAATAGACAGGAAAAGAGGGGCCCATAAGCCACTACTGAAGCAAACGTGTTCCCAAAGATCAAGAAACTGTTCAAAATAAGAAAATTTTCAAAATTGACTTTCTGAGGACACTAGGTTTCATAAGAGTGAATATATCCTTATTCAGGTTACCATGAGCCAAATTTTCAAAGAGCGAGCTTGCTTTTCATGCAGGCAATTTTGAAGTGTTTGCACAAAGTGGTTAATTTGCATGGGCAATTGGACTTTCAGCTTTTATTTTGACAGCTAAATTGATTCACCCTTCTAGGCTAGTATGTCAACACTGAGAAAGAGAGGCGGAGGTCTAGTTCACACTGCGGCCTCTTGAATGTACAGGCTCAGAACAACTTACTCATCCACCAAGGCTCACCCTGTGAGCAACAGCTTGAAACAACAAGCAAGTTTAACACCAAGATCCAGCTCTACAAGGCTGAGGTTAGTGGTCATTGGTCCAGCATTCACCATATGCACAAGGCCATGGGCTGTTCCCCCTACACACACGCATGCATGCACGCGCGTGTACACACACACACACACACACACACACACACACACACACACACACACGATGAAAAACAATAGAACTCTGAGCAGAAAAGAAAGAATCCAAGATGATCCCAGTAGCAGTCCTCTATAAAAGCCTAATTTGCAAAGTCCAGCCTAGGGTGGACAGGCACCTGCTGCTGGGGGTGAGGGGTGGGCTGAAGGGAAACAAGCTTATTTAGCCTTGAGAAGTTGGCTGGCTGTGAGATTTCCAGTGAATTCTGAATGAAATGACAAGTGCTAAGTCATTTGGTAAAACATTTTGCTACAAAAAAATAACAAGTAGGAGGTTTGTAACAAGTTTCTTGCTACAAACTCAGCATAGATAATTAAAAGATGCTGCTCTTTAACACAATGCCCAGAAAGACAGTCCAAACTCACAAGACTAGCCCGCCACGTGTGCAGTCAGCTCCGATTCATCAGTACCTTTGTTGGTCTCAGAGGTGTGAGCCAAATGTCCCTGCCTTATGTAGATCAGGTAATCTGAGCTCCCAAGTTATTTTGCCTGTAAGACTCTATAATATGATGTTTCTGCATATCCAAGCATATTATAATAAGAAATCCTTCCAGAATATTCATCTCTCCAGAGACATGAAAATCAAATCTTCATCTCACTTTAGAACTGTTGCATGCCATCAAGTGGCTCAGGAATCAGAATCATTCCGCCCAAACATTTGTTCATGTTTTATTGAGAACATAACACTACGTGGCCTCAAAAATGCGATCCTGTGCATTTGTCATTTCACAATATGAATTAGTGACAAAAAATAAGAGACAGGCTACTTTGAAATAGACCAGCTGAATCATATCTTACCACATTTTGAGTTTATACTTGTGGGAACAAAAAAGAAAATGTTTTTTTAAAAAAAATTGGTTCCCAGTCATGCCGTCCCTTTTGGCACCAATTGTACTGAAGCTTCCTTCCAAGCAGAGACCCCTGGCAGCTTCAGTAGTACCCTAAAGCACCGTGGTGGCAACTGCCTTTGGTTCTCATGATACCATCTTCTCAGGCAAAAGACCCAGCATGGAGGTTCGGAGCAGAGTGGATGGGTACACTACCTGCAAGCAAAAGGTGCTGGTCCACTTTCAAACAGTCTGAGGTAGAGACACTCTTCAATAAATCTAAGAGAATGTACTTATGTCTTTCTTAGTTTCAGCCTAGGTATGATCATTATAAGATACTGAATGGAGGACGCTCAGAATTAGAAGTACCAAATGGTCCAGAATTCTCCTTTCTGGCTGAATATCCAAAGGGAAGGAAAATATGGGGGGGACCTCCAAACCCTTACAGTGAGTGAAGTAGTTTTCATAATCACAAGAAATACAATTAGCCCAAGCTTCCATTGACTACTGAATGAAAAAAAGATGTCCTACAACACTTAGTGTCAACAAAGATGGAAATTAAGGACATTACACGAACTAAATAAACTAGCCACAAAGAGGCAAATCTCGTGGATTATTCCAAGTGTACATTTGAAAGAAGATTTGCTGCATGGAAGTGTGGGGTAGAATGGTAGGTAGTTACCAAACCCTAAAAGTGAGGAGACAGAAAAGTTGTTTCGTGTGGGAGTGGCAGCAGCATGCACTTGGGAGGATTAAGTTCTGGAAGTACAGGTAACAATAACTAGCAGTCATTGACAAAACAGTTCCAATCAGTTGGAAGAAAAAAAGAAAAGAGATATTCAAATTGCCCCATTTGATCGAAACCCACCGAAGACATAGTAGAAAGACCATGCTGCATCCTATAAACACAAACACTTATTATGCATCAATAACAAAGAGAGCAATTGGAGTTTGACTTAACAGTAACCTCTTATCTTCATCCTTTTACCCAATGTTGCATTGCAGGTTAAAATAGAAATAGAACAATAAAATAATTCATCCTAGGAAATTTCTTACTTTAATAATTATTACCGGAGCCACAGTTAATCTTGAGCAGCACACTCAGCCTATGTCTGCCCCAGTAAATGAAATGGAAGCAAGGCAGTCCAGTGGGCGGCACAGAGGGTCATAAACATATAGAAGGGCGTTTCTTCAGTGGTTTTCACTGAAAGTGCTCATGCACACTCCTGACTTCATGAGTCTGCACACCTGCTTCCCAGCGGAACAGTTGGATAAGGAGAAGGGGTCCCATCCTGAGATGTCCATCTTCACGGGTGTGGGCAGCAGGAGCTGACTGTTGCTATTGGCTTAATATTTGTTCCTTTTCCATTGACTCTGAACCACCCTAGAAAGGTTCAAGCCCTCAAGGGTACCCATGAAGCTCATGCACTGACTGCATCCCAGAACTCACCTTTCCTGCCCTTTCGGTTAGTATCATACTAAAGTGACATCAGGGATAGTTGGCGCTCTCAGAACCGCACGCCTCAGTGGGAGGCAGTTTTCTCTCCTCAGCAACTGCTGCTCTAGCAGCTATTATGTTCATCTTGCTCCTGGATCCCACCGACCTGCAGTGACAGGGGATCTATTCGTAGTTGCCTTTGGATCCTGACACCAGGTTAAGTAAACAGGAGTATTCAAAAAAGACAGCATGATGGCAAATTCTTCTTGACCTCTCACGGTGTAGATATTTACAACACAGCTTGCCCTAAAGTATGCCTCTAAAGGGCTCCTTTGGGTTTGACATCATTTTAATCATCCCAATCTCTAACCTTTCATGTTAGTCAGAATCATACAGAAATGCAGAGAAATCTGGTAGGATCTAAAGATTACCCCCTCCTCATGCTGGTCTTCTAGAACACACTATTCAGGTAGGTGTCCAGGCAAACATTTCTAGACATGAGTTGAGCATCAGTGACTTTGTTACAGATGATGAGAGAAAAGTCATAACTCAACTTCAGAGGCTCCTATCTAAGCTTAGTCTCACCTTGGCTGGACGGGAAAGTTTCCTATTGTTCCACCAAGTGTTTCTAGTCTCCATAGATACTGTTTAGTGCAATTTATTAGAAGCCATTTGCTTTCTTTATAGCTGAGCTATGTCCAGTCCCCTCAAGAATTAAATTTCAAATCTCTGGAGACATTCTAGTGCAAAGAAACTGCTGTCTTCCCTTTGTTCATCCACAAGTCTGATAGATACATGGATGGCCCCTTCCCCTCCTTCATCTCCTCCCCAGTCTGAAGGTCTCAGTGACTAGAGGCCTTCTCAGGGCTGTGACATGATGATGTAAAAAGGGAGAAGGAGAGCAATTATATGGCTCAAATATCTAGTAGGAAAATATGCTTCTACTGTGATGTAAACATTAGCTTTGAAAGGCTAGCTTACCTGACTTCTACAATTCCCTCTGCAAACCCTTATGTAATCAGTGTAACTGATAAATGAAAATTATTCCAGTTAATTATACTCAGTGTCACAAGAGTAAATCCATAGTGGTCATGGATGACAGCATAGTATCTAGGTTTGACATCCTTCTTATTTATAGTTGTAACCCTGAGGGTTAAATGCATGCCTTGTGCTTATTGAGCAAGCATCTCAACACTTAACCTTCAACTCCTGCTCCAAACTTCCTACTTTGCTTCTGGACTCCAGTTCTCTGAAATCATGGGCTACAGGCTCCTTGTACACCAATGTTGTGAAACTATCCAACCCTTTCTATCTGGGTATCCCTCCAAAACTATCCATCAACCTCCAAGCTTTCTTCCTAGCTAGCCACCCATAAAGGACTCATTTTTACTGCTTCTGGTCCTTTTGGATAAGATCAAATATAAATGTCTGGAATCACTGTCCAGTTTCAATTTTATATGTGGCTTTAGAAGAAATGCATGTGTTCTTCCTAAAAATAAACAGACATTATAATATGAGCCATTAAATAAAAAGTTCTTGCAAATATTTTAAGTACTTCAAGCTTTATTCCAAATGCATCTCTTAACCTTGACTTTATTATGTGTTTGATTTGGTTCGTTCACAGTTAACAATTCTCATCAACCACTTTCTAGATGTAAAGACACAAGAGTACTCCAAAAGTAATAAGCCTAAGTCTGGACCCCAGAGGTGTAAAGAAAGGCTCGCATAACTCTCTGGAAGAGAAGGAGACAAGAGTGGGGAAATCAAGCCAAGCTGCCTGCAGCAGTCCACAGAATTGCCTTTGTTCTGGGATTGCTTTCTCAAACCGTATAAACTCAAGTGTTAAACTACAAGGCTCATGCCACATTATGCTTCTCATCCATCTCTTCTCTTGGACCAGCAGACATCCAGCAACTCAGCAGACTGCTAATATAAGATCTGCCCATCTCCCCTCACACATCCTATGAGAGAAACTATGGGAATCACAGACCACTGTAGCAGCCTCTGAAAACACTGGGGAAATTAAACAATAAACAAAACCCCATATTCAGACAGAAAGCTGAGAGAAAGGGGGAGAGGACAAGAGGGGGGAGAAAATGTTTGCCCTGTGGGCTGTTTAGTCCTTGATGTGCATCTGATTGCTCTGCAGAGAAGGGACATTGCTGTCATTACTGTCTGACAATCACCTAACCAGCAACCTATTTTTAAGTGCTGCAGAAGAGAAACAGGTCTGAAAAAATAGCATGGAATTTTGGTGACAACTGTGTTCTTCAAGGACTTCTAAGGTAAACGCTAGGCCATACATAGGCAATGATATTGTGTTTGGCCAGCTGCTGATAAGCCAGCACCTACTCCTCCAAATCTGCCCTCTACCATTTTCCTATTCTAGAGTACATAGAGCCCTTCACCAGCAGCTGAGAGAAAAACTGAACACAGCAGTTTTGAAATGAATGAGTAGTTTCCTGAGTCCCCTCTGATAGGAAGCTCAGACAATGTCAGCTGCCTTCGTGCCTTCCTTGTTTGGTCAAGGGTTACAGACGTGTCACTTTCTGAGCAGATAGGTAGGAAGGTCTGAACAGCAAATATCAGCCATGGCTCTAACCAGTAGCAGAAGAACAAAATCGTCTTTGGAAATACAATTAATGGGAGGTTAAAGCATACACCTGATCCACTTGGTATCACGAGACAGACTCTGACTATAAATGGGCTTATTTTCATTCTCTCCAGGTGCCTGTCCATCAGCTTTCTGTCATGTGCCGCTGCTACAGCTCATGATGGTTTGCGTGTCTCCTAAAGCAAAAATAACCTTTTAAAGATAAGAAAGGACAGAGGAGTCTCAACCACAAGAGGTTTGGTCCTCCAAGGGCGACCCTCTGGAGAATGTCACTCTTCAGAAGAGGTCTTCATTCTGGCTGAAATCATCAGAGGGAATCTCTTTCTGTCCAACTCCAATGTGCTTTGACAGAGGCATGACTGTCAAGGAGAGCTCACTGTCCGTGGCTGGATGCTGGGCAGGAATTCCAAAGCCGCCCCTGTTGATCACCAAAGTCAGGCGCTTTGGGGGGAGTGGGTACTGAGTCACAATCATCTTTCTATAGCACTGGACAATGCACCCTCTCCAAGCAAGGCACCTTATCTCAGATCCCCACTCCGACTCTGCCTCAATTGCTCTTCATGGGACAGAGAGACTGGTGTTGTGTTTTGTAATTAAAACTCAGGACTACTTGAGATCAAAGTCATGCTGGGCTCTCTTTAAAGGAGAAATTGGAAGTACAGTGTTGAGATAGTTTGAAATGGCCTCCATAGGTCCACAGGGAGTGGCACTATTAGGAGGTGTGGCTTTATTGAGTAGGAGGGGCTTTGTTGGAGGAAGTGCATCAGTAGAGAGGGTGAGCTTTAACACGCCAGAAGCTCACGCTGGGCCTAGTGGCTCACTGTCTCTCCTGCTACATGCAGATCCAAATGTAGAACTCTCATATCCTTCCCCAGCACCATGTCTGCCTGCATGCCTCCATGCTTCCCGCCATGATGATAATGGACTCAACCTCAGAACTGTGTGCCAGCCCCAATCAGATGATTTCCTTTATAAGAGTTGCCATGATCATGATGTCTTTCACAGCAATAAAACCCTAACTAAGACAAGTATTAAACAGTAAAACAGGAGTTCCCCAAGTTTCATCATTCAGCCAGCTCCTGGAGGTGCTACTGTAGATGCTACAAAGTCCACCAAAGACAGAACAGAAGCCATGAAGCTCTTGGACAGTGGAGCCTCAGAAGGCAGCTGTAGAGCTCAGAATCTACTCCAGAGGGATGATATTCATCACCCAGGGAGAAGGAACACGCTGAGAACAGTCTCACAAGGAGATCTACCAAGAAAGTCAAAATAGGTCCCATAGGACCCTCCTCAGGTGATGTCCCTCCCCAGGTGATGACCCTCCTCAGGTGATGACCCTCCTCAGGTGATGTCCCTCCCCAGGTGATGTCCCTCCTCAGGTGATGACCCTCCTCAGGTGATGTCCCTCCTCAGGTGATG
>JADRCD010234355.1:17983-40737 GCA_019843815.1 Montemys delectorum
TCCTCAGGTGATGACCCTCCTCAGGTGATGTCCCTCCTCAGGTGATGTCCCTCCTCAGGTGATGTCCCTCTGACCGAGGATGACATTAGAAAGAGAAGGTACTTCTTTGGTTTCCTACATCTGAGCACAACGTCCTACCTTGGTATCTCCAAGTATTGTTTCTTTCACAGAGAAACAACTTCCCAACAGGAAAAGGCAATATGGTTGGTCCTCCTTAAGCACAGATTCTGTATTTACAGACTCATCTGTTAACTTAAATGAGTATGTGCCTTCCAAATCAGTCCTGCTTGAATCACTTCCAGTCATTCACTGAGAATACCAGGACAATAGTCCTGAGTCTCCTAAGTGTAGAGCTGAGCTGCAGTCTAAGTGCAGCTCCCTGCCTTCTTAGCCCTGTTTCCCTATAGTGAGCCAGAGTCACAGGTTCTGCTGTGACACATTTGTTGCAGTGTGTGTGTGTGTGTGTGTGTGTGTGTGTGTGTGTGTGTGTGTGTATCTTTGTGTTTATATATGCAGGTACATATATTTGTGTAAAGGTCAAAGGTTAACTCTTCACATCCTTCTTCAAATGCTGTCACCTTGTTTTGCAAAACGTTGTTTGTTTGTTTCTTTGTTTGTTTGTTGGAAGATAGGGTCTCACCAGGTAGCTGTAGCACCAGCTGACCTGGAACTCACCGAGATCTTCCTGTCTCTGTCTCTTCAGTGCTGAGATAAAAGGCAGACACCACTAGGCTCTGCTCAAAGCAGAGTCTCTCTATTGGCCAGAAACTCATCAGTTAGACTAGGGTGTCTCCCTAGCAAGCTCCTGAGATGTTTTGATCTGCTCCTCCCCAGAGCTAGAATTATAGGCCGGCATCATCACCTCTGGCTCTTGGAATCATATTCTGCTCCTCATGTGTGCAATGCAAGCATCTTATCAATTCAAGCAGCTACTCATCATCACTATAGGAGACTACATCCATGATTACTCTGCTTAACATTGTGCCAAAGCAGTGCTGCCATGTGTTCTAGTTTTCCTGAGTACAAGGCTATGAGCCCCTCCACCCCAAAAAAATGCTAAGCAAGCATTGTTCAATTAGTAATTATCATTCAATTATTCAGAAGGTTAGAACAACAACTACAACAGAATACTATATAGGGGTGGAGAGATAAACCAGTGGGCATGACAAGATTCCAAGCACCCAAGAGCTGAGTGTGGACATTACACCTGAAACCTCAGCACTAAGGGATTCAGAGACGGGATTACTGGGGCTTGATGGCCAAATGATCTACCCTGAACAAAGGACAAACTCTAAGTTTAGTGAAAGATTCTGTCTCAAAAGAATAAAAAGGACACTCAGAGAGGACATTTATGTATTTATGTATTCTTCTGGCTTCCATATATATGAACATGGATATATATATATATACACATATATGGACATTTATATCTATTCTAATTAAAACCTACAAATGTGACTATTCAGTGGTCAATTGATGCAAATTTTGTGCCCAATCCAACCCCATAGTTTTCCCGAGAATAATGGTTCAGTATTTGTTAGTTCAGGATTTACAAAGACTTAGAGAAAATACCACAGATAACAGAATGGTTTATGCATGCTAAAGGGCATGGGCAACAACTGAAAAACAGCACCTGCTCCCCAGCTCTGCATAGAACATCACAGGCAGATGAAGGAAGTCTGCAGGACTGAAAAAAAAAAAAAAAGGTGGAATACAGATGACTCAGAAGACCAGCCAGCTTCAATGCACAGTGGGAGACAGGGAGTCATAGAACAGAAACTCAGGAGACACAGCTGCCTACACAGTCTCAAAGCAAGCTGTGGCTCTGTGTCTTAGAGGAGCCCATAACTCACCTTGCTACCAGCAAGCTGGGAGAGCCCCAGGAGCCTGGCTGTCTGGCGCTAACCACCATGGGCAATGACCTTTGTGAAGTCATCCTGCAGTGAAAATGAGGTCCCTAAGAAACAGAAATCTGGACGGTTAATAGGCATCAGGGAGGATGGGCTGGTGGCTAAGGTCACCAGTGGAATAAGAGCCCAGGATTTGGCTCAGAGGGCTTCTTATGGCTTTAATTATGCCAATACCATGTGAACCACCTCATCTAGTTCTCATTAGAGAAGGGCAATCTTTGTTCCCTGGATTTAAGCAATGATTACAATCTAAAAGAATTGATTGTGTCTCATTATGCTGGAGATAATATATTCCTGATGATTCAGGTCATTAACTTGAACCTCCAAATACCAACACAGGTCATGCGGCACCCCTTTAATGTATTCCCATCTGTTGTGCATCTGATAGGAAAAGGTGTTCCTAGCACACGGTACATAAAAGAAAAACTGAGAAAGCAGTACAGAACAGCAAGCACTGTTCCTTTGATTGTTTCCCACTCCAGGAACATCTTATCTTAATTTAGTTGAGTCACTCTGGTACAGCGAGATCTTTAATATTTAAAAAGCAAAGCAAAACAAAGAGCAAATAAATTCAAAAGTGGAACAAAATAAAAAGACACAGGGCTGTGTTTTACAGCTTCCTGGTCTTATGCCCTCTTCTCCAGCTGCATCTGCTCTGCATCATGAGAGGAACTGGAAGCACCACTTCTAGGTAGAATTAGCTTCCTTTAAAGCCATGGCTCCCATTACGGTGATCAAAACAACAACAAAAACTGAGTGTCCTTCTCGAAGTCCACTTGTAGACTGTCAGTTTCTAAACGGTGAGCCAAACTCAAGGAAAGAATTCACATGTGTCAACACAAACAAAACATGCTCCTGAGGATGTGTACCTACCTACTCCTCTTCCATTGAATAGGTAATTCTGATTATGATCACCAAAACATAAATTAGCTATAAATGCATTCAAAAGGAAATAAAAAATTTACCAAACCCACAAATAACACATCCAATTCTAATATTTTGGACAGGAATCAGTTACCAAGTTTTCATCCAACCAGCACCAGCCCTGGATGTTTCTTGTCCAGCCAGTCCTGAAGGCTCCAATCACTGCAAACTGAAGCCACTTCTCTGGGATTCCCACTAATCACATTAACACAAAGCTGAACAGCAGTATGCCGTTAGGAAAGTGTCTAAAGTAGACATCAGTGCCTTCCAACTAGCACCCAGCAGTACTGCAGAACAATACTTTAAAAGTGAGCATCCTACGAGGCTTTTCCATCCAAACTGGCTCTGACATATTCTCTGCCTCTACTAACACTGGGATGTATATGTCTGCCAGTTAAAACACCATTAAACAGATTCTGTGGCAATAGAAAAGGAAGGTTTCAGCCCCAATAAAGTTTTGTTCCAGAAAGCAGAGGAATAGCTGACGATCCAAGCAAAAACTACAGACAACGTTTCTTTCTAAAACACAAGGCTGAGTTGCTAAGAGACTCCCTGTCTGAGAGCCTGGATGCACAATATAGAAAGGAAGAGAGTCATCAAAGGGGTGCGAGGACAAGCACAGGAAGCCCTTATAGAGAGTCGAGTTTCTGCCTCCTGTGTCTGCTGATGCCAGCAAGAGCAGCTCTTTGTTCCTAAGGCATGCTGCAGGTTCAGTGCTCAGGCAGGGCATCATCCCAACAAAGACAAGTCTCTCTGGGTACGCTGAAGAACTTCCACTCACTATCTCCATCTTCCACGAGAACTACGTCTCCATATGCATCTTGAACAAAAGGCTATTCCATCCCGGGCACAGCCAGGGGGAAAGGGAACTGCCTATCTCTATGACGCTCTGCCTCCCTGGGAAGCTAAAGCATTCTTCTGAAAGCACCTGATGATAATCTCAACAGACAAGCATCTGACTCCAGGTTACAGGTAAGAACTGGGATTTGAAGAGGGGGCGGGGTGATTAAAAGCAAGGTACAACGCAAAACAACACTGGAAACTCAAAGGAAGCAAGCCGACAAGTGGGACAGAGGAGTGGACATTTCTTTTTTTTCTTTTTTTCTTTTTGGTTTTTTCGAGACAGGGTTTCTCCGTGTAGCCCTGGCTGTCCTGGAACTCACTCTGTAGACCAGGCTGGCCTCGAACTCAGAAATCCACCTGCCTCTGCCTCCCAGGTGCTGGGATTAAAGGCGTGCGCCGCCATCGCCCGGCTAGGAGTGGACATTTCTGATGAGCAGACCAAGCATGGTGAAGGGCACCTGTGACTTTGAAGCTAACCAGTAGCAGATGTGGCCACAGTTTTGGACTTCCGTCCCTTTAGCCCAGTACTCATGCAGCCCAACTGGACCCCAAACCACAAAGTGACTGGAGGAGGGAGAAAATGGCGGAAGGCTGAGTCAGTCAGTCAGTCAGCTGCAATAACAAAGGCAGAAGGCTCAAACCACAAAAGCTTTTAAAAATAAACACTATAATTCAAGGCAAGGGGCAGGGGAGGCCACAAGCAGGTCTGGGGAAACGTTGAGAAGCACCGGATCCCATCAAACATCATTTCACAAAGCCACTGGAAATTGTCATTCAAAGAAGTATTTAAAAGACAGTGGAGGGGCCTCCCCTCCCTAAGGAGGACTGCCTTACAGTGCTTCTCAGAAAACCTTGCCTGTTCATACTGGCCCACAAATGCCCTTCATCTTCAGTGAATACTTCCTTCCTCAAAGCCCAGGACACTGCAAGCTTCTCAAGTTGTATGTGACAGCCATCTCCCCAAGTGCTCTAACTCCACTTTAGTGAGTTGGCTCAAACATAAACCAATTTCAGAGCTTTGGAAAGAAATGTTCTAAAAGCCTATTGCTTCTGAATTCTATACAAACTGTCGCCCCAAATTTCCCATGATACTTAAAAGAAAGGGAGCATGCCAGCCCTGTACAATATCTCTGGAAGAATCACACCCTCACAAAATTGCACACACACACACACACAAAAAAAAAAGCAGAACTAGTTCCATGACCTGAGTTCAAAGGTGACCTGTGTTCCATGTGCAGCGGAGATGTTCTGTCAACGTTCTGAGCTTGTAGCAAAGAAACAGCAGCAACCAGGATGCAGGTTATTGGAGTTTCAAAACAAGCATGCCATGTTCCTGCTTCCATACGGTGGCTCAAGAATCCAACAACATTATGATCATAACAAATGGGATTGTTGGTGACACTAGGAGAAAAAGGCCAAGGGTGTGAAAATTATCTACTCTATGGGGTAACCACGGCTAACTTGAGTTCCCCTTGATTAATGTTAGAGAGAGAGACAGAGTGAGAGACAGACAGACAGACAGACAGACAGACAGACAGACACAGAGACAGAGAGATAGAGAGACAGAGAAAGACAGAGAGAGAGATCTCATTACCTGAGATTCTTCCTTGGTATTATGTGACTTTCTGCCCCGATCAGGAATTTCACTGCTTTTGCTAACAACTTTTCAAGATGAAAATTAAAAACATCACTTTGATGCTCTTTTGGCTCACCTGTTTTAAAAGGGTCACAGGATAAGACTTTGAAATAAAACAAAAGGAAAGAAAATGTATTGTCTAAAAGTCAGCATTACTATTATTTGAGGACAGATAAAGAAGTGACAACCCACAGAAATGAGGGACAGAGATGATGACAGGTCCTTCTTTACTGATGGCACTTTCCTTCTGAATCTTGAAATCCCTGACCTTCTAAAAGCCTGAGTCTTGCAGACTCTTGGGGGTTCAATATAAGGGAAGAAAATAACTAAGATTAAGACAAGCATTTGTTAACTACATCCTTCCCTCAAATTTTAGCTGTCCAACTATGTGAACATGCAAGTAATAATAAACTTGTTATTAATTATATCTGAGTGTCAGGCACTCAAACACATAGATCCCAGCTCATCCACATAGGCTTTTACAGAGACTGTTCAACAAGCCACAGAAGACAGCTGTAAACCTCGCCGGAGCTGGATCAAAGGTCTGAACACTGAACCTCCAAGGAAGGTGAGAAAATACTGCAGGAACTAGGACCCCTGGTTTGATCCAAGTTTGCTATGAAATGTTTCAGGAGCCCCAAACTGACTTGTCAACTTGGGAGTACATGCGAGCATCAGCATCTTTGAGATCCAATGAGTACTAGCAAGGAGATGCCAGGAGGTGGCATCCACTGCAGAAATCTCAACATACCTGAGTCATTAAACATGGCAAATTCAAACTGGTACTGACCTGGAAAGTTCATCCCTACGGACTATACATAGTGTTGGAAGGCACTACTCAGGCTTCTAAAGAAGAAAAGAGATCATCTGTCTTACCAGCTGTGAACACAGTGAGCTACAGTAACAGCCTACTTATAAAGACATGCCTACTAGTGCAATCGTGGTACCAAATTTCTGATACTTATGTTTCATTTGTTAGTCTATAGTGTATACTAGAGTTGATATCTCCTCATTATAATGTAATTCCACTTGAACATGTGTGTGCACACATGCACATGTAAGCTTCTAGAGTAGTAGATATCCATACAACTTTTTGGTACGATCATAGGAGTTGCCAAATACTTTTTAATTGGCATTAAGTCCCACTCTACAAGATAAAACCCATACTTGACACTATTATCTGCCTGAGATCCTGTGGCTAGACAGGCTATAGACCCTAGCAGAGAACATACTATCCTTATTCTGCTAATTAGACATAGTATAGAACTAAATGCTAATGACTTATTGTTATACCCATATATTGAGGCACCTCTGAACCCTTGGCAAAGAAGCTTCTATTTGCAGTAGGTGGGGATTACCTACTACTGCTACTCCACTATTGGCCAAGACCCAGAATATAAAGAACACAAAATGCTTAGCACTAAATGGAACGTATGTATAACACCATCTCCTCTCAAGGTTCAGGGATCATTACAGAAGAGGGATCAGAAAGAGTCTAAGAGCTAGAGGAAGTAGATGACTACCTAGGAAAAAGGTCTTCTCGACCAAGTGGGACAGCTGCACATCTGAACTCACAGCAAAGAAGGCAAATGAGAAATCTGAAGTCAGAGCAAACCCCAGAATGCAGAGGGCAGTTAGGCACTAAATCCCACCCTTAGCCATAGAGCTATTATCAATTGTCAGCTGCTGTGAGAGGGAGAATCTGTTTTCTCTAAGAGTGCAACCCCTGATGATCTACTGGAAAGCTCCACATCTAAAAATGTTTAGGCAGTACACATTGGTCTTGAAAGGCAACAAGTCAGGGGAGGGATGGATGGTTATAGACTAAGTAGTCTGGCACACATGCATACACATACACAGAGAGGGGGGGAGACGGGGGGCACTCCCCAGACCTATAGAATTTGCCATTCTATTTGAACAGGTAGAAAATTCACTCTAAACTATAATGTCTTCATTAGATTTCCTAACTAGAAAAACAAGAGCAAACTAAAATGGGGAAACTTGTACCAAAGAAGGGAATAAATACTGATTTTCTTTTTTTACCATTTATCATTCTTTCAGTGACTACAATCATGTGTTACTTAGCACAGCTGGTTACACCCTGCTCCAAACCATAGACTTTCTCCTATTTTTCATCTGTGAACTCCTGTGTTTCCCAAGCTTGGAAGAAATATTCAGTGAGCTTTCTCCACAGAAACTTAAATGGAAGTATGCATATTCCATCAGTGTGTTCAAGGACTCTTCACTTTACACCTGAAAGTTTTATTTTGAAGGAGATAGTCAAATAAAGAAATTCTCAAGAGTAAAGTGGTTTCTTATACAGCAGTGATAAACAAATGTTCCCTAAAACAACCAGGTGAAGGGAAATTTTATTATTGACTGCATTAAAATAGTTGTTTCGATTTTAGAAAAGCAAAACAAACAAATTATGATAATAGCTCCTGAGCTAAAAGGTGTCAAGAGGGTAAGAAGTCACTAAGAATCACAAATTATTTTCATAGCAACTTGTTTCTTTTTTTAAGTAAACTTAGTTGTAATCTACCTACCAAGAAAGGGTCTTTTATTCTAGGCCTGCAGTAATCATAGTGGGGTTCCTACAAAAATAAAGCTGGCAGAATGTAAACTGTAGGAAGCAGAAAGACAAAACAAAAGGTCTCTCTGGGGCTAAACATGGATACTCTCATTTGGCAGCAAAATTATGGGTTCAGCAGGTGTTCCAAACCACGAAGGCCACCAAGGCCAAGGCAGCTCTGCTCTGCTCCACAGCCACACTCCCTGCTCCAAGAAAACCACGGAGTGCACATTTGAGGTGCTCTGGCCTTGCTGGTGACAGATGCTGAGAGCACTAAAGCTCTTCCCAGCCTACAGATGGAATGGCCCAGCCTAGATGCAATGTGTTCCCCATCTGGCCCTGAGGGAGGAGGAGCACTCCAGAACAGGATGGTGCTCCTGCTGTGTGCAATTTGTGGCAACAAGGGAAATTCTGCGCATGCTGTAAACCAGTTTATCAGCTATACTCTAAGGCAAATCCACAGCAGTGTTTAAAATCTGCAACAATATAGCTAGGTTTCTCAGTCTCACACAATACAAATTACTTGACACCAGATAATTTTTCCATGAGTCTCTCTTGTACATTTTACATGTTAAGCAGCATCCATGGCTTCAACTGTCGATTTACCAGTAGAATGCTTCCCTACCCTGAATCATGACAACAAAAACTTCATTAGACATTGCTTAAAAGATCCTGAAGGAAACAAAATTGCCCCCGAATAAAGGCACTGTGCTCAGCCTGTAAGAAAATAAACCTTCAAATGCAACACAGAAATAGTTTGTTGCTACCCTGAATGAGTGGACGAATAAACAGTTATGTAGGAAGACAGAGCCAAAACTGAGTCTGCCTCCCATCTTTTCAAGGGTGTGCATCCCACTTGCCTGGAAAAACTGCAATGTGGGCACTGTTAATACTCCTGTCTCCAGACAAGGAGTTGAAATGTACTTTTCTGCTCTGAATTATTTATCCCCCCCCCATACCTCCTTTTCCATCATTTTTAAATAATCCTAACATCTTTTCACATTTTTAGCATCATGTTCAATATATTTTTAAACACTCTGGTTTTTTTATTTGATTTTTAGTAAATTACAGTGCAAACAGAATTCTGCACTCCATTTAAAGTTGCAAAGCCTCAGTGGAGGGAGTCTCCAGTGCCAATCGGGCAGCTGCAGCTTCAGCGCTGGCATTGAGGCATGCTCACCATCACAGCCTACTCTGTGTGGAAGCCAGGAGAACATAGGAGACATTGCCAGCCATCTCACAGGTGAGCACTTGCTGTTGGCTGATCTATTCTTAGTCTCGGGGGATCAGTGTTACATTTAAAACAGGTAGCATGTCCCACCTGTCCATCTTCAACTATTGGTGATGGTTAATGGCCATGTAAACGGAGGGGTCACTTGGGGGAGGGGTGTCCACAGTGCTCAGTTTCACAGGCATCCTCAAACAGTTTTCAGTACATTGCTAGTTTTCAAGGTCCTAGCTCCTTTTGTCCAGAATGAACTACAAAGCTGTATGATGGGTTCTGGTCTTCATCCAAATCACTAAGGAAATGTCAAATTGTAGAGTCAGAGGCCCACCCTAGACTCACTGAATCAGGAGACAGGAGAAAGAGGACTGATACTCTTGCTAAGTGCAGATTACCAGAGACCTCTATGACTCTGCTTATCAGTGAGTCAACACTTGAGAATGTCTTGAATTTTCATGGGAGAATCATAACCTTACATGAAATAGAATAATATTACCAAGGGCTGAAATTTAATACCTTTTCCAAAATAAATGCCCTGGTTAACTTGAAACTATTGGTAGAAGCATACTTACATTTTATGCAAGTGTTTTATGATGTGTCAAAATATGGTAAATATTTCAGTTATAGTCAATGGGCTGAATGCCAGGTAGTCATGGTATAACTGTATGGCATGCTACTAGCTGAGACAAATGGATGAGTCAACCCCTAGAGTGACAAGGTGACATCTGGAAGTCTCTAGAATTGGGAAATGAGTGAGGCCAACCCTGAAGTCAGAGGAAGTGTGCTCCTAAAATAGTGGTGGGTAGCTAGCAATTATTGAATACAAAGGTACTAGAGAGAGAGAGAGAGAGAGAGAGAGAGAGAGAGAGAGTTCATGTCACTTACTGACCAAGACAACCTCACTGTTTCTCTAAGTTTCAATAAACTCAACAAAGGATCTTCTATGTTCTTGACCCCCAGCCCCTGGCTTTCCTTCTCCTTACGCCATTACTTGAGAAAGCTGGCCACTGCAAATCCTTCCGCTTGCTTTTTTGGGAAAAGAACCTTCCTAGTCTCTTGCCAAGTGTCCAGCCTACATCTCTTTTCCTCATGAACCCAGGAGCCATCTCTGTGGAATGTCATTATCAACACAAACTATGACATCCCATCATTCAACCTTGATGGGATGACAGGGGTCAACCTTTGATTAAGCATCAGTAACAAATACAGTTGGTCTAATGACAAGAACAACACTTGCAAACATCTTTCTATATTTTCTGTCAGCGGAGTCAGCACATAGAAGATTTGGTTCCTGTGTTTTGTTTCTGTACAGCCAATGTTGATCACACCCTTGTTTGCAATGATCCCGAAGGCTTTATAACTCACCTAGTACAATTTTTCCTGATAGCACCAAAGGGCCATGCAAACAAGGAAAGTCCATTTCTCATTTTATCCAAAGAGGAAGACTATAAGTTACACAAAATTTTCTGCAGCCAGAAGAGCATCTATTTATTCCTAGGTTACTGACTAAGCAAGTCTACCTCTAAGGCATTCACAGGAGAGTGCCAAGGTGACAGACAGGGTGCTACACTTCAAGGACATACACTATAGCAGGCCGCACTTATTACCTGAAAGGGTTTCCTGGCCTATAGTTGATTACTGCAAGCCTGGGTGGCTTCCTCCTTAGAAGAATCAAGTAAATACACCCCTGGGCCCATGCAGAAAGAGTCAAGCTGGGGCAGGCAGCAGCAGTCCTGGGCCTAGAGGCAGAAGTCCAGGTGGGTGTAGGGTCTAGACAGGCCTCAGCCTGCCCTAGCATTGGGTCTGCAAGAGGCTGGTTCCACGTGGGGAGTTACTAAACATTACAAATAGGGAGACATTCTGGATGAAAGTTCTACAGCTCTATTAGTACTGATATCATTCAGGGCACTAAAACTTCAAAGCCCTTTGACAAGCTCACTCTAACTCATCATTAGAACACCCCAGTGAGCCAGGTAAGTAAACAGCAGGGATGATGATCCCCATCTAGAGCACAAGGAATGGCAGGAAGCTTCTTCAGGCAATGGAAAGGCCAGCATGACTTCTAGCTCTAGCTCAGTCCACACTTACCCAGCAAGTTTCCCCTTGCCTCTCTAACATGTGCTGCTCCTACAACAGTCGGGAAGCGCAGACAATGGGGCCATTGACATCCACAGTCCAACTGGAAGAGAAGTTTCCTTTTGTGTTGTGGCTTTACAGTAAGCATTGGTAACGTACTAACTGTGCAGTCTGACTTAAGATGCTGAGCAGCCAGCACCAAGACTGCAGTGTGCACTGTTTGATTCTGCCAAGTCTCCAGCAACAGATGGGCCTGCCTGGGAGATCACCCTGATGGCATTTCCTACAGTCTAGATCTTTCCAGGGCAACTGATAACTTTAGGTGTAGGTACTAAATTGTGGTAATCCTCATTGTGTGGCTTTTTTTAAATTCTCCCTTATATAAATTACAGTATTTTATGAATACTTATTTGTTGTCAAAACTTACTGGATTACACCAAAAAAAAAAAAAAAAAAAAGGTAAAAGAAAAATACTAGTGAGTCATCTCTGCAGAGCATATGACTCTAGGTTACATTGGGGCATAGGTCTACCTGGATACATTTATGAAGTGGATCACATAGGCCTATCTGGATACATTTATGATGAAGGTCCATCTCTGTCATATAAAATTCCAGCTATTCTAGTTTTACCCAAATCTGAGAATAGTATTCAAATGTCTGGTTTGTGGTGGCTGCACAAAAATCTACCAAATGGCAGCATTCACTCACGCAGTCTCACACAGAATATCAAAGAACCCCCCCACCAGCCATCAATGGAAGCATCTGTGGTGTGCACGAACAGAGATTTCAAGATCATTTTTCCACTGTGATCTGACCCAGTAGGACTGGTTTGGGTATGAGTAATTTATCAGTCCAAGTCAGCAGAGTTGAAAAAAATCAGGCTGTTAAAAATCAAATTATCAACGATAATTCTTAGGATGAAAATATCACCAGTTAGAGTAGTTGGCTGAGGAGAAAGACAAAGGAAAGCTGAAGTGGCAAAGTGTTCAGTGAGAAGCTGGTCCTGGTTTCTGCTCAGACACAGGAGGGACAGGACAGGTATCATCAAGGAGCGGGGCGGGGGTGGGGGTGGGGGGGGGCAAGCAGTTCCCTGGGCTCCTCTGTCAGAGGAAAGGCTGTAATGAGAGGTTCAAAGAGAGCAAGGGATGAAGTCTCAAAGGACGTGCTGCTTTCTCCATCATAGTGATGGTGGCCACTGGAAAACCCTGAGACCTAGCTAGGGCTCTCTGGAGAGAATAAACATGCCTCTGCCTGGCACACACACTCAGACTCTCCATGTCTCCACATCAGGAACTGGACCAATCAGGGAAGTAGTAACATTGTTCTATCTTCCGAGAACCACTAGAAGGTTCCAGTGCCAATGAAAGATAGCAGAAGTATTTGACCTTTCTTGATGTCCCTCTAGAAAACTCAAACCATACCGGTCATTGTCTGGTTAGAAAAAATATGAGACTTTTTGAAATATCTAAAACATGCATCCTTAGGCTTTCTAAATCAGTGGTTTTATGGTAAATAACTGTTCGGAACTAAGAAACTTCTCAGCAAAGAGACAGTGTGGATCCCCTCTAACAAGACTCAATATATGCCATGTGGAAAAACAAGCCAACTCATTTGCTCAGGATTGAATGCTCTGTGGCATGTTTTTTTACTTTCAATTTTGCCTGAAGAAAGAAAGCAGAAAAAGTAGAAAAACAACTTTAGCACCCCTGAGTGACTGGATACTGCCTAGGTTAAAGGATCTACAATACAAATTATTACAAATATTTTTTAACTTTAAGAAAAAAAAACAAGTAACTCCTCATCTCTGCCTCTCAAAATGGAAACATCCTCTCTATTCCAGAAGTGTCCATCCTGGGAACATTTCTGTAAAGTGTAGCAGTGCCTGGCTTGGGTATTGTTCTTGTCTCCTACATGCCTCTTGGTTGTTGGGGCTGTAGGAAGAATATCCCCTAGTGTTCTGGAATACTTTGGGTTTACAGTTTGTATTATTCTGTGGCACCTCTGGAAGGGTTGTGTGATTCTAAAAACTAATTCTGTGCTGAGCGTAAATGCAATGAAAGATATCTGCTCTGGTTTCAAAGGACACAGTGAGCCTTGTGCAATCTTTACCATCTCCCTGTGTTGTTCTGACAGCACAGAGGAATTCTCAAGTCAACTGGGGCAACAGCCAATGAAAATACAGAGCAGACTAGATCAAGAGGGAGAGGAGTGTTGGAAGAGACCAGAGCAGTCCTGCATATTGATACTTTCTATTCAAATCCAGATATTTTATTAACACCTTCCTAGCCTCATTTTCCTTCAAATTTAAGAGTCATGTGTATATATAGAGACTTTTTAAAAGGAAAAAAATATAATCTGACCAACAAAGGCTGGTTCTGTCACTATTGCACATTTTTTCTTATCTGCTCCTGATTATAGTTGGTTTTAGAAATACATGTGTGTATGGTATACATAAAGTACATTTGTGTCAAGTTTGTATTTATTGGATAAGATTTACATAGAAACACTCCCATGCATACAATGTGAATCCTTCTAAAAGAGGATTTTTAATGTCTACTTAATATTCATGTCACATGGCATCATTCAGCTCCTCATCCCCAAATAGTGGCTATTTGTTAAATCTTTATTTTTTCTCCTGTCTTTTCTAGTTATACATCAGCAAGAATAAGACAAAATCCATAGGAAAAACAACGACTACATCATCTATTAATATAAAGAACTTAAAATAGAGTACAAAAGAAAACATTAACTGAAAATAGTTTCATGGTAAACTATATGACTTTCATTGATGCAATCTATTGGATAAGTCTGGAAATTAGTAAGAAAATTAATAATACTAACAAACCAATAGGTCCAGTAAAGACCAGTAAAGCTTAGTGTCCTCTCATGGCAGATAACAGGGACAATGTGAGACAGCCAACTCATGGGTGGTGAGAAATTCAAAGCCGGAGTCTGACCTTAGGAGTAGAATGAGAAGAAAGGAAAGGACACAAAAGAAAGGGAGCCATAGGAGACCGAAGGGAAGGTTCACAGATGAGGGTTAAATACAGCTGAGGAAGGATAGACACAACATGCTCAGGACCATGATCAACACAGCCTAGGCACACTGGCATGAAGGCCTCCAGAGCAGATGACCCTCAACACAGGGCAGTGAGGGATCAGCACCTGTGCTAAGAACTGCTACATGCTCATAATTCAAAAGGGAACCAGATCAGCCAGACAGGAATGAAGATACTAGAAAAACAGGGATCCCCAAGGTGAGATTCTCTCAGTGACAAGTCAGACTTCAAAGGTGCTGGCGAAAAGGCAGGCCACTCAGCAAGCAGGAAGAGAGTGTCAGAGCCAGCGACATGCATTGTTTCTTACAGAGTAAGCAAGGTCTATATCATAGACTTCTTTTCTCAAAAAAAAAAAAAAAGTAGTTTAATATGAGAAACAATAGTGATAGAGGATAGTGATTCATCAAGCCTTGGAAGGTGAAAAGCTGATTCTCTTGGACTGGGGTCCCAACAATCAGACTGGTCAATGAGTCCTGATGGTCCAAATTATCACAGGAAAGGCTTCACTGGAAATCTAGTGAAGCCAGCTCCTCATACAGCAGTCAGAACCGGCTGAGCCAGAAGTCAAGGCTAAACAAAAGTCTCTGCTGGGTTGGCAGGGTTTCACCAGAGCCACACAGCCCAGGGATGACAACTGTGGTAGCTGAGTCAAGGAAAGGAGAGGAACTTCCTGCCCGGTAGTAGGAATCTCACTTGAAAAAGACTGAGAGTTAACAGAACACCCAAGAAGCACATTTATTTCCCAGGTAATTAGAACTCTGATATTTGACCAGATTTGACTAGACTCTACAAAAGAATGAGTACTTTTATCAATATGCTAAGGACTCTGGAGAGAAATATCTACCCAACCATGGACAAGGTACAATGGGACCCCTCTTCATCACATCAGAGTCCATGGGATATTGACAGTCATCTTTGTGTTTCCACTACCAAGAGAGAAATGGTTATTCCTACCCTGCAGGGGGAGTCAGTGAAGAGTCAATGAAGGACTACCCAGATCCACACATTTTCCTGTCATGTGGCCCCTGCCTACCTCTACCGCCCTTATCTCCCTGCTCTCGATTTTATTTTATTTTGTTGTTGTTCTTGGGATAAGATCTCACTCTGCAGCCTCTCACTGTGTAGTCATGGTTGGCCTTGAACTCCCTATGTAGGCCAGACTGGCCTTGAGCTCACAAAAATCTGCCTGCCTCTCTCACCTGGGTGCTTAGATTAAGGGTTTCCTATACCATGCCCAGGAGGTCACTACAGAGAGCTTTCTCATGCTTGAAGGACTTTACCTGCTAGAATCCATGCCCATTCTTTGGCCTCTGGCCCTTCTCCCTTTTCATGATCTCAGAGTGACCTTCATAGGCCATACTGTGAGTTTTGTCACCATGCACATTCCCTCACAGCCTGCACCTCAGGTTTATTTGTTATCTGTTTCCTCAAATGCACTTTCAAAATGTAGACAGGATCATATCATTGTATACACCAATGTAGATGCTGGCAGACACAGTCTTTGATCTGAACATTTCAAACCAGGACATAGTAAGTATGTTTAATGGGGAAAGAGATCTTTAAAGATACTTACTTAGCATATCACAATATTTTAAGTGGTTTTAGAAATACGTATGATGATTTCACCTCCGCAAAACCTTTTATTTTATATTAACTTAATTATCAAGAGTGAGAATCCAAAATTCTAAGATGAGGCAAATATGGATAATGACTATTGTTGAAAGCTCCCAACGTCTTGTTCATATGTAATCAGAAGACATAGAAATTAATTGGTGCTCAATAAATGAGTGCATAATTAATTTTTTGCACTGATGAGTTAACTTTAAAAGTAGAACTTATAGAAATTCAATTTAACCCCATGTTTCTTCATGCTTCCAAATCCAGATCACTTTCCAGATTCAGGAAATGAAAATAGATTGATGATATTCATCCTCTCAGACACGCCCATGTATGTTCATGCAGCAAAAAGCATACAAAGAGCTGGGGGGTGACAGGTGTTCATCATATGTGGTCAGTTTATCAACATGCTACCCATATGCTTTGATGTTTCTAGAAGTGAGTCTCCTGTTCTCTGTAGGGACTTTATTACATCTTACTTAATTTAACCAGAAACCTACTTGTGGGCATCTAGGATGTTTTCTACTTATAAAAGCCGCAGGCATGTGCTCTTGCATAATTAGGTGAGTATTTATGGGGAGTAAATTCCTACAAGCAGAACTGAGGCTCCATCAGTGTCCATCAGTGGCTGTCACGTGAACACTAATTCAGGTACACATGCCCATTTCCCCTGTTAGTTTATTCTTTTTTGAAAACACTTCTTTCCGTTACCAGTGTTATAGTCGAAAGGTAGATGACAACATGGATTTCTATATTCATAAGGCTGGATGGTTTTTCCCTGTTGTTGTGTGTCTCTATCTGCATGAGGCTGGTCACTTTTTCTCACTCTTGTGTGTCTGTATCTGTATGAAGCTGGCTGCTCTTTCTCCTCGTTGTGTGTCTCTATCTGCACAAGGCTGACCACTTTCTCCTGTTGTCACTCGCTTTTTGTATTTCCTTTTGAATTTTTTAAAACCA
Organism: Montemys delectorum; assembly: GCA_019843815.1. NCBI lineage: Eukaryota > Metazoa > Chordata > Mammalia > Rodentia > Muridae > Montemys > Montemys delectorum. The sequence continues at coordinate 34,803 of JADRCD010234355.1, forward strand.
TACTTCATGAAAAGAAACACATTTATTACTTTGTACATAGTTTACACAACAAATAGAAGAGTGGTAGAGAGATCTGATATAGTTTTAAAAGGGAATAATTCTGAAAATTCAATGAAAAATTGAATATCCATCAATATTCCAATGTCATATTTCACAAGAATTAAAAAAAAAAAAACAACTCAAGATATCATATGTAACACTGATAGGTCACATATGCACAAAGCTGTCCTAAGGAGTGGGAACACAGCCATGGAGGTATCACAATACCTGATTTCAAATTGTACTACAGAGCTAGACTGACAAAGAGATGATGGTAGCATGCATGGGAACATGGGAACAAATACATGTGCTTACAGGCATAAGAACATGAAAACAGTCAATCTGACCAAAGAAACGTAATATAGAAACTGTAACTTACTCAACAAAGCTATGGCCACCTATTTAACAAAAGTCAAGAAAGCACGCAATAGGGAAAAAAGGAAAGGTTGCCTATTAAACAAATGACTCTGGCAAAATTGAATATCCTCCTTTAGAAGAATGAAATTAGATTAACAGTGTTACATGTACAAAAGTCAACTTGAAGTGGAACAGGGACTTTATAACCCAAGATGTGAAATACTGAAAATATAAAGTAAAACATGGAGAATTTATTCAAGACACTGAGGTAGGCAAGCCCTTTCTGAATTCCAATGGCACAGTATTCATCCCTAAGGATCAGCAGAGAGGGCCATACAAACTTTGAAATTTTCTTTTCAGAAAAAAAAAATCAACTGAGCAGGCAGACACCCCGCAGAATAGAAAAAAATCCATTACCAGCTACACTTCAGACAGATCCAAATAATCCAGAACTTCAAAAACTCAACACCAGGGAAATCAATAAATGGGTTAATAACTAGATAGTCCTCAAAAGAAAAAACATAGGTGGCCAATAACTATATTCAAGTGTCCAATATACCTAGTCATGGAGGAAATGAAAATCAAACTACTTTAGGATGACCCCAATCTAAGTCAGAATTGCTATCATAAAAAATGTATATCTGGATAACAACAGGTTAGGGAGCCCTCATTGCTGGGCTTTGAGGTGGGTGTTGGGAAGAAGCCTCTAAACAGTAGGCTGCACAAGCTTAGTTCTTCCCCTCAGAAAGTGCTTGGCCAGTACAGTACACAGCCTGTGTCTGCCCAGCCAAGTTGGCCTAACACTTACTGTTTTAAAATGTGCTCATGATGCCAGTTGATATACATCTCCATCATTCTTCACCATAGCTTTTAATGAGCTCAGTAAAAACATCCATTATCAGCAGCAGTAGCAGAGTTACTTAGTTAGGAATAGAGGACAGTAGAGTCATGGACAGAGCGACAGATATATGTCTTGACGTTTCTTAACCTCAGACACTTCTTTGAAATGGACATTGTAGGAATGTTGGACAGTTAGAAAACCACTCCTCCATGGTACTGTTAATATGATCCCAGAATAGAAGTGGATATTGTTAACATGGTATACCTTCTTGAGAAGGTAAAATTCCTCTCTGGGTATACGTGGAATTGCTACAAAACTATTTGGACACACAGGATACAAAAGTAGAAAACGCCTTACTTGACTTTGTGTGAAGGTTATAGTCAAAAGACAGATACACCAAAAATACTATATCAAATTACCTTCAAGTTCTGGGTTTGATATGTATGTGGAACATACATGAATATTAAATTTAGACCTGGGTGCCATCCCCAAGACATTTCACTATTCTTATGTAGTATTTCAATGCCCATCAGAAGCATTCTGACCCTGAGTATTTCAGATATCTGATACACAACTTGTCTCTGCTCACTCCCTAGTATGAGACATGAACAGAGTAAATTTGCCTTCTATAGTGCCTCTGGTTGGGGAGCACCCTGGTGATGGCTTTCCCCTCGCTTGAGCTCCCTCCATCAGGAGATGCTGAGAGCGAGAACAGGCAAAACAGATGAAAGCAACACAACACAAAACATAATGGGTACTTGTAAAAGACTGCTTGAGTCAAGCAAGAAGCAAATGTTTATCTTCTGCCTGTAAATTCAACTTAGACCAAGGTTCTCAGCCCTAGCACTGTGGATGTTTAGAAGCAGATAGTTCTCCTTTTAAACTCTTTATGAGTTCTTTGAGAACCTTGTACAATGTGTTTTGATCATACTCACCCTTGCCCTAACTCCTCCTGGATCCACAGGCCTCTCTTGCCCCTACCCACCCCAACCCCACAAAGTTCTCTTTTATGGAGGACTATACACTATCTACTAATATCACACCTACTCACAAGCTATGAGAACAAAAGCTGTCTCTAGACATTCATTTCAACAAGACTCTTGTAAGAAAATGAGCCCTCGGTAAGAAGTATTCATGTAGACTATTAGAAAACCACTAGATATATTTTACACTCAGTACAAAAAAAAAATACAATGCTTAAAATAGCTTAATTTTTACGATGCTCTTGAATCCCAAGCCGTTTTGAAAGCTGAGCCAATAATGTAAGCTACACGTTAGCAAAGTAAGTCATCAGGACAATTTACAACTGATTGGAGAATATTAACCGCTGGAGGCAAACCAGTCATTAGCTGCGGCTGATCTAGAGGGGACACAGCATTAATAATTCAATAAAGGAAAGGCTGCAGGCAGAGAAACTTGGAGTTATTTATTTAACCAATTAGGTGCATTTTTTGGTGGCAACCCTGCTTTGGGGAATATGAGTAAGCCATGCGTATTTTTCAATTAATCAGGAAAACTGTACATCACAAATCAGCTCTTACTGCCTTCAGATGGAAAGTGTGCAGTGCAGTGGTCCTGGAGCCTCAAGAGGCAGAGGATATGGACTTCTGAGAGCAGCAAGCTTATAATTCACACCCTTCCCCTGGAACGGAATGACTATTGGAGAGACCTGTAAATTAGAATTCAGGCTGGGGTCTTCTCAACTCCTCTGATTTCTCATTTCCTTTCCTCAACAGATGCCCAACTATACCAGGTAAAATTTAGAGCCATCGTCATGTAGAAATTCTCGGTATTACTCTTGGTGAAGAACAATCCCCTGGCAACTCTGAAACCTGGATGACGAGGCAGGAAATGCACTCCACAGCAGCAGCACCGCCGCTCCTGTGTAGACTTCACTCACAACTTAGGAAACTTCCTATGGCCCTACCTGGCGTACAGTTTTGCCCTGGATCATGCGGTACAACAAGTCCATATCACTCACTTACTGTTAACAGTTAATACACCTGGCTGGGCGGTTCCCACTAAGAGGAAAAGACCATCAGAACTTAGTGAGTCCTGCTCTGTGGGACAGACCACTAGAAATTAAAGATTTCTTTTCTTGTCACTTGGAGTTTCCATTCTTCCATTTGTACTTTATATGTCTATTTCTTTCCCCTTTCTCTCTCTTTCTCCTTTAATTTTTATTTAAAATTTGTTTCTGTTTTATTTTGGGAAATCCTGCTTATTTGTTCAGAGGCCTGATTTTTATAATAATTGGAGGTGCCTATGAGACCTGAGCACAGACAGATACCTAGATGCCTCTGGCAAGTGTCTAACAACAAAGTCCCTTGACTGTGCCCTGTTCTCATCAACACACACAGTGTAGAGCTATCATAGGAAGAACAGTTGGTAATGTTCATGTATATCCATCGCAGGCTCTCTGGTGACACTGAAGTTAGCAGGTGATGCCTGTGTTGAAGTGAAATGTAGAAATTGTTTCTCAAAAACATGTTTATTTCACTGAAGTTAAATGACTGGTTCTCTAAATATAACACCAGAGAGCTTCATTTCCCTGACCCCCTAAATACCTGTCTTTGTTATTAACCCCAAAGCTCCCTCCTACTCTCTCTCTTTCCCACCCTCCCCCTCCCCCATTCTCCCTCTCCCCTCCCTTTCTGTCACTCTCCTCCTCACTCACCCCTTACTTCCCTCTTCTCTACTTCTCTCCCTATCCAACAACAAGGTCAGTCACCTAGAGATGGGGACACTGACTAAAACACAAAGAGCGGAGTGGAGGGCCGCAAGTTCTAGTCATTTAAGTTACAGAGTTATCCTACTGGGAAAAGCACAGGAGCTCCGGGATTCCAAAGTGGCAAAGGGGAAACTATCCCGTTCTGTAAACACAATCATGGTATCTTGGAAGGGTAATTAGAGGTTTTCCAAAACAGGACAGAAATTTTATAGGAAATTTCCAGAGCAAATAAATTCCAATTGAGGGATGAGAGGAAAATAGAAATCAAGTCTTCTAGAGTGGGTAACCCTTATAGGTTAATGTTTATCTAGGGGAAGATACTAACCACTGGAAGAGATGTGCTACTCAATCATTAATAAATGGGTACAACTTGTTCCCTTGGTTTGTCATTGCCGTTCTATCTGGGATAAAGATGCGTTGTTGGTACTCCACAGAAAAGTCACACATCCCCCTAGGAAAGGTCACAAAATACACATTGGCACGACTGGGTTTTTCTGATGATTTATTCTTAGGAATTACACGAAGTTGATCCCCTTAATCTCTTCTGGTCAGCTTTATTAAGTTATGAGGATTGAAACCTCTCCTATAGAGCACACAATGGCTTCAGTAAAGAATCTAAAGGCCTGCTTATTCTGCTCCTTCTGTGACCCTACTATGTTAAATACTGTGTGAAATTATCATGCCACCTATTCCAATGCATACACATGAGCTGTAAAGCGAGAACTTGTTGCTATCTTTAACTGACAAACAGTTGTCCTTCTCATGTTCTTGGGTTCCATCAAATGCGTCTGTAGCCCCTCCTTTTCTCTACTGTCCTCTCCAGTAGTGGATACCGCTTCTCTTCTTCTTCACAGCCCTGCCTACATTTTTTTATTTTTTCTATCTCAATATCTTCTCCATTTGGTGTCTACTGTCTCAGCAATGCAAATAGCCCTTTCTCTTCATAAAACATCTAGGAACCCCAGGCTTGGCTTCCAACCATGCTCAGGAGAGTGACAACCAAGATCGCTGCCAGGAAGAGCCAAACGATCCTCAGCACAGACAGCATCCTGCACAGTAAAACCACGAACAGTTCTCCCCGAGCAAAGAGGTGGGAGATGGCTATAAAGAACTCATACTACATACGAAGACCAAGCGAAACATGGTGGAAGGAAAGCCTGGAAGCAGGTAACCACCAGCCACTTCAGAATGAGCTGAAAAAGCGGCCGTCATAATTCCAAACACTACTTCTCCTTTACTTTCCAGTGTGTTTTACCTAGGCCTTTGAGTCACACATTTTTATACATCAAAAGGCAAAGAAGTAATCATATCTGAAGATAAAGTGTATATATATATATATATATATATATGAAACAAGGGGAAAACACCCATAAATAAATAATATGGCTCATGGCAAGGCACAATGACAAAACCCAGCTCTCCAATTCCTGGGTACACATCCAGAAGAACTGAAATCAGCCAGAGAAACTGGCAATCTATTCTCTAAGTCAAACTATTGCAGCCAGAATATGGAATCAATCGAGGTGTCCATCAACAGACAAGTGAATGAAGAAGCTGTGATGTGTGTGTGTGTGTGTGTGTGTGTGTGTGTGTGTGTGTGTTTATATGATATATACAGCCATGTTCAGCCATGAAAAATGGAATCATATCATGTCAGAAATGTGGATGGATTTGGAAGAGCACATGTGAAGAGATAACCAGGTGTGGAAAGAGTATTCCCACAGAATCTCACTCAGATATGGAAGCTAAGTAAACTGATGTCACAGAAGCAGAGAGTATTCAGAGTTCACAGAGAATGGTCTCAAGGAAGGTCAGACCAGAGGTCTGAATACTCTGGCAGGAGAAAGGCGTGCAAGTGTTTATTGCTGTTCAGAACAGTTGCTTACAGTTAAGTCTCTGTTTTATAAAGAGCTAAAGAAGAAAGTGTGAAAGTTCTAAAGCAATGACATGTTTAAGGAGATAGAAAT
>JADRCD010234356.1:0-49158 GCA_019843815.1 Montemys delectorum
CCAGACCAGGCAGTCCTCTGCTGTATATGAGTTAGGGTCCTCATATCAGGGACATGCTGCCTAGTTGGTGGCCCTGTGTCTGAGAGATCTCCAGGGACCAGGTCAGTTGAGACCCTGGTCTTCCCATGGGGCTGCCTTCCTCAGATTCTTCCAGCTTTCTCCCAATTCAACCACAGGGGTCCCCAGCTTCAGTCCAATGGTTGGGTGTTAGTATATTCATCTAACTCTTTCAGCTGATTGTTTGACCCCTTGGAGGGCCGCTATGCTAGGCTTCTGTCTGCAAACGTACCACAGTATCAGTAACAGTGTTAGGCCTGTGGGCCCCCCCTTGAGCTGGATCCCAATTTGAGCCTATTACTGGACCTCCTTTCCCTCAGGCTCTTCTCCATTTTTGTCCCTGCAGTTCCTTCAGACAGGAATAATTCTGGGTTAGAGCTTTTGACTGTGGGATGGCAACCTCATCCCTCCACTTGATATCCTATGAGTTTTAAATTTATCAGCTTTAAATTTGTTTTGAAGAAATGTTTATTCATATGATTTTCTTGTGATTTTAGCATTTATTTCTATTCAATTTTTTTTACATTCCATATTTTATTTCCCCCCATCCACTCTCCAACTGTTCCACATCCCATACCTCCTCCCCATCCACCTGTCTCCAAATGGATGTCCCACCCCTAACCCCACTTGATCTCTAAATTCCCTGGAGCCTCCAGTTTCTTGATGCACATCATCTCTGAATGAACACAGACCCAGAAGTCTGAAAAAAAAATGCTGGTTTTGTTTGTTGAATATATTCATCTCACAATTATCTGTTATGAGTTCACCTATTTCTAACATCTTTATTGAAAAAATGTATACAATATGTTTTTATCATGTTTTTTCTTCTCACAATTCTCCCAGATCTTTCCACCTCTTTTAAGAAACACAAACACAAACACACACACACACACACAAACACACACACACACTCACACATATCAAAACAATTAAGCAAAGAACCAATAAGCCACAAAGAAAATAAAAGTCCAAAATAAGAAATAAGAAACAAAATCTCAAAGAAATACCCATCAAGTTTATTTTGTATTAGATAACTATGCACTGACATGGAAGTTACCCTGGAGTACTCTTGATATACCCAGTGAAAGCCCTGCAGAAAAAACTGACTTTGCTTTTGCCATAAATATCAATTGGGGTTCACTGTTATGAAGAGTATTGTGTTCAAGCATAGCAAGCTTAGGAAGAAAAAAATCAATATGTGTAGTTCAAGTATTAAAGTGGCACCAGGAAATGGAATGGACCTAATCCAGTGTTCAAGGAGATAGACAGATTACAGAAATACTGATCTTAGAGCAAGATATCGCCTAGAAAAGCTTATTGTCTATACATTTGGAGTTGAACAAGGGATAGTTATATCATGCTCATTGTTATTACAACCTGATTATGTTTTCATTTGGAAAAAAAAAGGAGATACAATTATGTGTCAAATTGACAAGGGATGGATTGTTATGGTCATTCTTAGTTGTCACCTTGACTATATCTGTAATTAAATACAAGTCTAGAACTCATAAAGACCTTATGAAAAGGTAAAAAAAGGCTTAGGTCTAGGCATGGTGCTTTGATAGGATTTATAGCTTTAATCTCAGCATTCAGGAAACAGAGTTGTGAAGATCTCTAACTTCACAGTCAATTTACAGAGCAAGACCCAGGACAGTCAAGCTCAGGCAGTGAAGGATGTATTAGAAAAAGGGGAAGGGTCATATTCCACTCCCAGCAATCAGCAGAACTCAGCAGCTTAGGCTATGTGGCTCTGGCTTAGAGTCAAGAGTAGAATAGGTTACTGGAACAATTGATTCTGGTTAGCTGGAATTAAGAAATTAACAGTGAATAAGAAGAGATCAGCAACATTGAGGTAAAATCTTCTGAGAAGTGTTTTCTGAGAGCATTAAAAAGCTATATTCCAGAGATAGATTTCATGCTGGCTGCAGGACTTGGTAAGGTATAAGAATCATCCAGGTGGTACTGGTTTTAAAGTCACGAAGGGTGGTGAAACTGTGAAAGGCCAAGAAATGCCGTTGGTAAAGGTATAGCCTCAGTTGCAGTTGATGGCCCTGAAAAGAAAGAGTTGTGCAAAGAATTCGAGGCTGGCATCATGAAGAGAGCCTATGAGATGTTATTGTTGAAGCCTAGTTTCAGCTGAAGACTCCAGTGTATTGGAGAAGCCAGTACTATGGGATAACCATGATAACAGCAACAGTAGACGAATGGAATGAACTGGAGCCTAGAATGATACAGGTTGCAAAGCAAGAGATGTGACCCAAGCCCTTTGGAAGAGTCCAGATGCTCATGGGTGGATGCAGATACTGGAACAGGAAGCTGTCAAGTTGAAGTTGCTTTAGAAACCACAGAGGTTAGAGATGCCAGACCTGTGGAATACCTGCTAAGAAAAGCTGCTAACTGAGTGGAAGAAGCCCAAGAGAAAGAATTGTGTTGCTGACAAAAAGCAAAAGAAATAAGGTATCTGATATGGATATGCAGAGTTTGAAGTTTGCTCAGTTGGTTTTCTATTGTTTGGTCCAGGGTTTCCTCACCATTTTGGGATGGTGATACAGTGATGTTGGAAGTATGTGATCTGCTTTTTGATTTTGATTTTTGAGGAGGATTACACTTAAGGGATTGCATGAATTACAGAAAGGACTTTGAACACTGTTGAGACTGTGATAGACTATTGGACTTTTGAAGATGGATTAAGTGTATTTTGTATTATACTGTGGCTACGTTTAACCCACATAGACTCATGTATTTCAACCAGCCTATGTGAGCCAGGAAGTGTAATGTGGTGGATTGAATATGTTTGGTAAAGGGAATGGCACTATTAGGAAGTATGCCCTTGTTGGAGTAGGTGTAGTCTTGTTGGAGGAAGTATATCATTGTGAGGGTGTACTTTGAGGCTCTTATGTTCAGGAGCCCAAAGTGAAATGAGAGACTCCTCCCGGCTGCCTTAGGATCAAGGTGTAGAAATCTCAACTCCTTCTCCAGCACCATGTCTACCTTTTTTCTGCCATGCTTCCTACCATAATGATAATACACTGAATCTCTGAAACTGTAAGCCAGTCCCAATTAAATATTGTCATTTATGGTTGCCTTGCTATGGTGGTTCTTCACAGCAATGAAACCCTAGTTAAGACAGTGTGTGTGTGTGTGTGTGTGTGTGTGTGCAAGTGCACATGTGCTGTGCATATGCACTCACGTTTGCATGTGCACATGTGTATGTGTCTGCATGTGTCTTTGAGTGTTTATTTACTGTTGTTCAGTTGTTGCTGTTCTTCAGGTTTCATCTGGTGTGCATTTGCATCTAAAATTGAGTTCCTTTTGTATTGCTGTACAGATCACAGAGTCTTTAGTTTTGTATTATGTAATGTGGAAGGATTTGCAACTTATGAAAGAGTAAATGTTTGCTGTCAAAATTGAAAGGGATATATGCTTATGAAAATACATTTATTGAAAGTGTACATGATTTAACTTATGAAACTTCTTGGAGACTGAACGAAAGAATATCATTGGCCCTGGACTTCTTTAATACAGTATCTTTACAGTCTCTGTTGAAACCTTGGTAAATTACAAACCACTATCTTGTGAGAGTGACAGCTATTGTTATCAAAAAAAAAATACTGTTTATTCAAGTACTATGAAGCTCATATTTAAGTAATATATAACAAGGTATATTTGGCAGTTGTGAAAAGAAAACAGAATATCTCTCAACAATATGTGGCAATGTGCAGAGTAGAGAAGTGCATTTAACAATGTGGTAAAGCACACTGAGTATTTAAACTGAACCAACAGTATTTAAAGGAACTTTTTGTTTGTAACTTAAGATCACCAGTCTCAACAAAATTGTACTTTTAATAAAAACGCTGAAAAACCAGTGTGAAACAAACAAGCAAAAACCAAATAAAACCCTCTGTAGCTGTATCTATTGGGACTAGGCTCAGAATTCTGAATTTTGGTTTACTGTGGCTTTCGGTAAGTTTCCTCCTGTTGCAAAGTCAAGTTTTCTTGGTAAGGGGTGAGGACTGCACTTATTGATGGATATAATGACAAATATTGAGAATGCAGTTAGGAATTATGCTTGTTTAATAAAGTGAGAAATGTGGGTTTTTCTTCAAGATCAATGGCTTTACTAGCCATGGGCAACTGGTTAGATTTCTAGTACCAGATATGATTTCCCCCTTGTGTAATAAGTCTTAAGTCCAATTAGATATTTATTGCGACCACTGACTGCATCTACAGTTGGAGAAAAATCTTCCAGAGGAAAATGAAGAAGTACATACCACTCCAATACCAAAATTTCAGCCATGTAAATATACCTATAACGCTATACAGATTGACTAGACAAAGTTATATGTATGTAATTAGGAATATATGTGTATCTATACATATATATAACATATAATAACAATTAATATTGACAGCTCATATGGGAAGTGGAAGCTTGGAAGGAAAAAAGTGGAGAAATACTCTATTTTATAAACTAAATAATAAATACATTAATTAATATAAAATTATTGGCCTTTACAAAGTGCTTCTTAGATTAATGATTAAAAGTAATATTTTCTTTACTTTTTAACTTTCATTTTATTATTAAATTTTTAATTATATTTATATTTATAAACAATTTGGGCTTCTTTAAAGACATTTGATTTTAAAGGATGTATATATTTATTTCTATATATCAATGTGTTTCTTTTCTAAATAGTACATTTTATGACTTAAAAGATCCATATATTGTTTATTGATAATATCCATCCATGATAACTTTCTCTAACTTTCCTTAGTACCATGCACCCTATGTCTATCTCAACTTCACATTTTAATTTTGTTGTCTTCATTATTAGTAAGGTGAAATGCAATTAGTACTGTCCATATGCACATGAATGTGGAAACTTAGGTTCCTTCAGGAGCGACTTATTACAGCTGTAACTCTCTTTCCTTCAGCATCATCAATTACAAATAATTACTTTTGTATCTGTCCAGCATGTCATATATGTGGGAGTTTTAACTTACTTGATCTGTGGAAGTTTTGTATAGGTAACCAAAGTTTTTGTGACTTCATGAATGCAGCACCTGTGTCATGTCATGTCAAAATGTCATTATTTCACAACTCTTCTGCCTCCTAACTTTTTTATTCTGTCTGCCCCATTTTCTCCAAGTTCTCTGAGCTTTTAGTGATGAGATGTTGGTACAGATGACCTGTCATCTATAATTGGCACATTGATCAGTTATCATTAACCATTGCCTACTCCAAATAGGAGCTCTTAGAACAAAGCTGAAAGCAGCACAAGTATATGAATATAAATATAACTACTTAGAATATAGTTTGATATCATTACCATCTAGCAAACAAACAATGGCAGTTCCTCAGAAAATTGGACATAGTATTACCTGTGAACCCAGCTATACCACTCCTGAGCATATACCCAAATGATGCTTCAACATATAACAAGGACACATGCTCTACTATGTTCATAACAGCCTTATTTATAATAGCCAGAAGCTGCAAAGAATCCAGATGTCCTTCAATAGAGGAATGGATACAGAAAATATGGTACATTTACACAATGGAGTACTACTCAGTGATTAAAAATAATGACTTCATGAAATTCTTAGGCAAATGGATGGAACTAGAAAATATCATCCTGAGTGAGGTCACAAAAGAACCCACATTGATAAGTGGCTATTAGCCCCAAAGCTCAGAATACCCAACATACAATTCACAGACCACACGAATCTCAAGAAGAAGGAAGACCAAAGTGTGAGTGCTTCAAACCTTCTTAGAAGGGATAACAAAGCAGGAGCAAATACAGAGAAAAAGTGTGAAGCAGAGACAGAAGGAAAGGCCATCTAGAGACTGCCCCACCTGGGGATCCATCCCATATATAGTCATCAAATGTAGAAACTATTGTAGATGCCAAAAAGTGCATGCTGACAGGAACCTGATATAGCTGTCTCCTGGGAAGCTCTTCCAGAGTCTGACAAATACAGAGGCAGATGCTCACAGCCAACCATTGGATGGAGCATGGGGTCCCCAATGGAGGAGTTAGAGAAAGCACTAAAGGAGCTGAAGAGGTTTGCAACCCCATAGGAAGAACAGAAATATCATCCAACCAGAATCCCAAGAACTCCCAGGGACCAAACCACCACCCAAAGAATGCAAATGGAGGGTCTCATGGCTCCTGAGCATATGTAGCAGAGGATGGCCTTGTTGGGTATCAATGGGAGGAAAGGCCCTTGGTCTTGTGAAGGCTTGATACCCCAGTGTAGGGGAGTGCCAGTGAAAGTAGACAGGAATGGGTGGGTGGATGTGGGAACACCCTCTTCAAGACAGGGGGTCAGTGGGGTTGGATAGGATGTTTCCTGGGAAGAAACAAGGAAAGGGGATAACATTTGAAATGTAAATTTAAAAAATCTCTTATAAAAAATTTCAAGTCTTTGAAGAAGTAAATTGAAAAAGATTTAGTGATGGAAATATATTCCATATACATCGTACAGTAGAGTTAACATAGTAAAAATGGTTGCCCTACAAAAAGCAATGTACATACTCAATGCAATCCCTACTAAAATACCAACACAATTGTTTACAGACCATGAAAGTACAATACTAAACATCATATGGTAAAATAAAACCCCAATAAAACTTAAAAAAACTCTATACAATAAAAGAATTTTCAGAGACATTACTATCCTTATGTCAAGCTATACTACAGAGATGTTGTTAAAAATAGTTGCATGGTCCCAAACAATGAACAGAAGCAGCTGACCCCTGTTGTTGAATTAGGGAAGGCTGAAAGAAGCTGAGGAAAAAGGCAACCCTATAGGAGGACCAGGAGTCTCAATTAACCTAGATCACCAGGATCTCTCAAACACTGGATCAGCAAACACACAGCATATACCAGCTGATACGAGGCCCCCAACAATATGCTGTAGAAGAATTCCAGGTCTGTGTTCATTCAGAGATGATGCACCTAACCCTCAAAAGACTGGAGGCCCCATGTAGTTTAGAGGTCAGGTGGGGTGGGGGGTGGGGACATCCACGTGGAGACATGTGGGTGGGGAGGGATATGGAACAGTAGAAGGGTGGATAGGTGAGGGATAAAATATGGAGTGTAAAAAAAAATCTGCATGGTACTGGTTAAAAACCAAACATGTGGATTAATAAAATTGAATGGAAGACCCAGAGATAAATCTATACACATGTGGACACCTGATTTTTGTTAAAGAATGAGAACTACACATGGAAAAATAGAAAGCATTTTCAACAAGTGATGCTGGTCTAACTTTATGATAGTATATAGAAGAGTACAAATAGATACATATCTATCAACCTGCACAAAACTCAAGTCCAAGTGAATTGAAGACCCCAACATAAAACCAAATATACTTAACCTGATAGATAGATATTATGAATAATCTTGAATGCACTGGCATAGGAGACAACTTACTGAACAGAACACCAATAGCACAGGCACTGAGTTCAACCATTAATAAATGGGACCTCATGAAACTGAACAGCTTCTGTAAGGCAAGGGACACTGTCAATAGAACCAAAGACCAGCTCACAGAATGCAAAAAGATTTTCACCAACTCCACATCTGATAGAGTGCTAATATCCAAAATATATAAAGAACTCAAGAAAATAGACAAAAACAAACTAAATAATCCAATTAAAAATGAGGTTCAGATCTAAGCAGAGAATTCTCAACAGAGGAATCTCAAATGGCTGAGAAACTCTTAAAGAAATGTTCAACATTCTTAGCTACCAGGGAAATATAAATCAATATGGCTTTGTGATTCCATTTAACACCTGACAGAATAGTTAATATACAGCTGTGTCTTGTGGTAGATAGATTCCAAATCTTCTGAGAAACTACCATATTGTTTTCCAAAATGGCTACAAGCCTGTATTCTCACCAGCTCTATCACTCCTGGACATATGCCCAATGGAGGTCCCATCCTATCACAAGGATATTTGTTCAACTATATTCAAAACAGCTTTATTTTTAATCCCTGAAACTGGAAAAACTCTAGATTCCCTCAACTAGAGAACAGATAAAGAAAATTTGGTATATTTACACAGCTGTTTTTATTACTCAGATATTAAAAAGAATTACATCATGAAATTTGCAGGTGAACTGATGGAATAGAAAAAAATCATCTTGAGTGAGGTAAACCAGACACAGAAATGAAAACACGGCATGTAGTCAATTACAAGTAGATATGAGCTGTAAAGTACAAGGCAATCACACTATGGTCCATAGACCAAAGGAGGCCAAGTAGCATACTGATTTGTAGGGATGCAAAGTAGGGATGCAAGGAACTCCCCTCGAAGGGAAACAGAATAGATTTGCAGGTTGACCAGGGCATTTGAGTTTAAGAACAGAAGGGTTCAGGTGACAGGTGAAAGAGGGAGAAAATCCTGAAACAAATGGAACTGAGACATATTTTTGAGACATGGTGAAAAACTAGTGCAATGGAAATATCATGAAATCTAAAAGAGTAATCCAGCAAAATTGCTAGTAAGGTGAGACAGGATAACTAAATTGGTTGTCTCTATAACCCGAAAAAGGCTCAAGTGGAGGGATTGGAACAGCAACCACGCCACAAACTCGTTGAACTATCTTTTGTACTTTGTCCCACCTACAGAGTTTTCTAGGACCAGAGCCTTACAGAATTGTCATCAAAGAGACCAGAGAGATTTCATTCAGCAACTGATGAGAGCATATGTAGATCCATAGAGAAACATTAGGCAGAACTCAGAGATTCCTGTGAAGGAGGAAAAGAAGGCTTAGAAGAACCAGAAGGATGAGGTACATCACAAGAACATGGCCTACAGAGTCAACTGTCCATGACTCACTGGAGCTTGAAGATATCAGGGAACATGTAGGAGTGTGAATTAATTCTTCTGCATTATTTTATGGCTGAGTTTCATGGTGTTCTGGTGGGAATCCTAACAATTGGAGCAGAGTGTGTTCCTGACTACTTTGCCTACTTATTGAACCATTTCCTCCTGCTGGATTTCTTAGTAGAGCAGATGATTGTATGTGCCTGGTCTTCTAGTAGCTTGTTATACATTTTTTTGATTGATGTTTTGGGAAGTCTGCTTTTGTCTGATAGGTGGAAGAAGTGGGGTGTAACTTGAGGACAGGGGAGATGCAGGAGAGAGAGTAGGAAGAGTTGAGCGAGGGTAAACTGTTTAGGATGTAATATGTAAGAGAAGAATTCAAAGTATGGTACATTTGTATATTATAATGTTATGCAGCAATTTAAAAAGGAAGTTATGAAAATTTTAGATAAATGTGGTTGGAAACAGTAATTCTGAGTGAGGTAATCTATAACCAGAATTACAAATGTCACATGTTTTGTCTTATCTGTGTATATTATCTTTGAATAGTCAGATAAATGTATTTTCCATTTTGAATAGAGGTCAGAAAATTAGTAAGGGGTCATGGTGAGTCGCTTTTAAAGGAGGGAGACAGAACACACTAATATAAAAAGGTTAGAGAGCTAATGGACCAGAATGTTAAACTGGCATTGAGGGACAGAGAACAAGGTAGAGGAGGAAGTACTTTGAGGAATAAATAACATTGTAAACTTTTCAACAAACTCATATGGAAACCTACTACTGGACAGGTTTTCTAAAAATGTGTTTGTGTGTGTGTATGTGTGTGTGTGTGTGTGTGTGTGTGTGTGTGTGTGTGTGTGTAAAAAGAGTTAAATTGAATTATCTTATAACAGAGCAAGATGATCCTTAGTGGACACCAGAGGCTAACAAATAAAAATATCAATGTCAGGAAATTAATTTCACTTTGAAATTGGTATTGAGTTCCCTTAGACTCCCTAAACAGTAAAGACTATTGGTATTACTCTTGAGTACCCTACATAATTTGAAGACACTTTGCTTAAGGCATTATATACTTGAGTCAAAGAACCCAGTAACAAACCACTTGTAGGAAATTGGGAAATTTAACCATACTGTATAATGAGACTTATAGAAACAGTTTATTAATACAGAGAGCAACTTATGTAATTATTTTTTTAAAATTTTTATTTGTGTCTTTGTGTGTGTCTGTGTATGTGTGTGTGTGTGTGTGTGTGTGCGCGTGTGTGTGTAAGAGACAGAGACACAGAGACAGAGAAAGAATTGATACAAAGTATGGGTATTCACAGAGGACAAAGGAAGGCATTATATCCTATGAATATGGAGGTAAGACAGTTATGATCTATCCAGCAAGGATGCTGATAACCAAACTAAGACTTCTCTGGAAGAATAGCAAGTGCTCTTAACTGCTGAACTAACTATCTTTCTAGCTCTAAGTCATTTTCTTTCAATTAATTTTTTTATTATTACTTTACATCCTGATTGCAGTGCTCTATCCCCACAATCCCCCCTCAAACAGAGTCTCTTCTCCACTCCTTCTCCCACTCCCCTCTTAGAAGAGGGAGCCTTCCAATATCACCCCACTCTGACATATCAAGTCACTGCAAGGTGCTTCTTCTCCCAGTCAGGCCAGACAAGGCAGTCAATTACAATCAACAGACAGGCAACAGATTCGGGGACAGCCCCTACTCCAGTTGTTGTTGAACCCAAAAGAGGATAAAATACACATCTGCTATACATATGCAGAGGCCTAGGTCCAGTTCATGCTTGCTCTTTGGGATTGGTTCTTGCCCATGGGATGGGAATCTATTAGGGCCAATAATTTGTTGGCCATCCTATACATCTCTGCTTTATCTTTACTCCTGTACATCTTGTAGTCAGGACACATTTTAGTCAAAGGTTTTGTGGGGAGGTTGCTGGCCTTACTCCTCCATTGGGAATCCATCCTACTCTGGCTACAGGAAGTGTCCACTTCAGGCTCCATATCCCCCTTTGGTTGGAGTCTCAGCTAGAATCACCCCCCAAAACACCTTGGGCCATCCCTCATATCCCAGGTATCTGCTAAATCCTAGAAACTTTCCCCTACCTCTCCTGCCACCATTTTTGCCTATCCTCTCTCCCTTCTGCTCTCCCTACACCTGGTCCCACTGTCTTGGTTAATTCATTTAAACAGGAAATTTTTATGGAGTAGAGTCACCACATAGTCTACACTCACCATAGCCTTTTAGAGCTCCTGTTCTTCAGTGTACATATGTATTCTTGGTTACTGGTTATGGTGGTTTAAAAGATAATTGTCCTTAATAGTCTCAAACATTAGAATACTTGGACCCCACTGGTAACATATTTTGGGCAGGTTCATGGTGCTTAAACCTCTTGGATAAAGTAGTTACTTCAGGCTATGCTTTGAGAGTTTAAAAGCACAAACATTTTCTAGATTGTTCTCTACATGCTAGCAATGCCACCTGGAATCATACAGGGAAACCTTATGAATATACACTTGTACATATCCAGTAAATAAATGAATGCATTAACAGTTTTAAAGTTATATATACAGTAGCAATCTCTTTTTTTAACTGAAAAGACCAAAACAATACTAATTTTCATTTTTTATCTAGTATAATCTGATTTTTCCATCATTTAAGTAGTAAGTGTTATAAATAGCAACCACATTATTGAAAGAATAATATATAATTTTATGACCCAATTTTTTCTTTGATTCTACTCTGAAAGCATTTGTTATATTTAAAAATAATGTTTCCTTATAGATTTTTTTCTCTTTTTCTTTTTAATGAAAATAGTTTCTTTCTCTCACACTAAAAATCAACCACAGTTTTCCCTCTGTCATCTCTTCCTATCTCACAGTATCTCTCCTCTCCCTCAGATCCACTCCCCCTCTGCCTCTATTCAGAAAAGAGGAGATCCCCAAAAGACAATAACCAAATACAACAAAATAATATACAACAAGATAAGGCAAGAGCCCTCATGCTGAGACTGGGTAAGGCAACATAATATGAGGAAAAGGGTACCAGAGTCAAACACATACTTGCTCACACAGTTAGGAATCACACAAAACCATCAAGCTAACAGACATAACATACACACAGAGGGACTGTGCTTGCAGCTTTGGTCGCTGTGAGCTCCTGTGAACCCTGCTTAGTTGATTCAGTGGGTTGTGTTGTCCTTGCGCCCTCCATCCCATCTCCTACATTTTTGTTTCCTTTGTCTTTTCAATGGGTTTTCCATCTCCAATAGAAGAGACCTGATTAGGACTTCCAATTTAGATTCTCCACATAATGTCTGGCTATGTGTTGTAGCACCTGCTCCAACCTTCTGCTGGAGGAAACCTTTCTGATGATGACTGGGCAAGGCATTTGTCTGAGTAGAACAAAATGTCATTAGGAATCATTTCATTAAATTTTTTTTTCAGTCATTTTTGGTTCCACTCTAGGTGTCTGTGCTACCCATCCTTCAGTTCCTGGGAATCCAGGAAATGTAGCACATAGGATATCTCTCATGATAGGGGCCTCAAGATAAACCAGACATTGGTTGGATACTCCTGAAACTCTGTTTTATACTTGTTTCAGCACATCTCACAGGTAAGGCAGATGGTGGATCGAGAGCTTTGTGGTTAGAATGGCGTTCAAGTCTCCCTTTCAGTACACCAAAGGGTTCCCTCCCATGTCAAAGAGATCAAAATGTTAGGGTGAAGGTTCCATTCAGGCATCAGCTTTATCTCTGTCAGTTTAATGAGCTGTGTAGATGTCCTTAGCAATAGGATCCTAATGTCCGTTTTCAGGCAGTATCATTGGGTTCTAGCATCAGCTTGGGTTGTTCATTCATCTGCATGGGAATTTCTTGGGAAAAATTCAAACAAGTGCAACCCAGTAACATCATCCTCAATAACTAGCAGTTCTCACTAGTGTCACCCTCATAGGACGTTTACTCTGCCTTAAGTTTGCACACTGCCCCATAAATGTCTACCAATTCCAGTTCTGTCTTACCTACATTCTCTTTCTCTATCCCTTCCCCACAACCTGATTCTTCCTGTTCCAATCCCTACTGACACTCAATTCATCTTCAAAATCTATTCTATTTTCCTTTTCCAGAGAGATACATGTATCACTCATAGAAACCTCCTCTTTCCTAACCTCTTTAGGTCTGTGGATTGTAGCTTGATTATCATTTACATAACAGATAATCAATGAATATATACCATATTTGTCTTTCTGTTTCTGGGTTATCTCACTCAAGATTGTTTTACTAGTTGTAGCCTTTTGTCTTCAAATTTTATGCTGTTATGTTTTTTAAACAGCGGAGTAACTCTCAATAGTGTAAATGTGCAAAATTTGTTTCTTCAGCCCTCTATTGAGGAACATCTAGTTTGTTTCCAGTTTCTAGCTATTATGAGTAAGCATTTATTATTATGTTTTATTTTGTTTATTTTGAGTAAATACAAATACTTGCACAATGAACATGATTGAGTAAGCATTTTTTGTGGTAGGATAGAGCATCCATTAGGAATATGCCCAATTGTGGTATAGCTGGGTCTTGAGATAGATAAATTCCTAATTTTCCAAGAAATGGGCATATTGATTTCCAAAATGTTTATACAAGTTTTCACTTCCAATATGAATGTAGGAGTGTTCCTCTTACTATATATTCTTGACAACATGAGCTGTCCCTTCTTTTTTTATTAGATATTTTCTTTATTTACATTTCAAATGATATCTCCTTTCTCAGTTTCCCCTCCGGAAAGAAAAAGAAAAAACCCTGTTCCCTCCACCCTCCCTCTGCTCACCAAAACATCCTCTCCTGCTTCCTGGCCCTGGCATTCCCCTACACTGGGGCATAGAACCTTCACAGGGCCAAGGGCCTCTCTTCCAACTGGTGACCGACTAGGCCATCCTCTGATACATATGCAGCTGGAGCCATGTGTATTCATTGGTTTGGGGTTTAGACCCTGGGAGCTCTGAGGGTACTAGTTAGTTCATATTGTTGTTCGTCCTAAGGGGCTGCAAACCCCTTCAGCTCCTTGGGTCCTTTCTCTAGCTCCTTCATTGGGAACTCTGTGCTCAGTCCAATGGATGGCTGTAAGCCTCTACTTTTGTATTAGTAGGGGACTGGCAGAGCCTCTCAGAAGACAGCTATATCAAGGCTCCTGTTAGCCAGAACTTGCTGGCATTCACAATAGTGTCTGGGTTTGGTGGTTGAATATGGGAAGGATTCCCAGGTAGAGCAGTCTGTGGATTGTCCTTCCTTCAGTCTCTGTTCCATATTTTGTCTCTGCAACTCCTTCCATGGGTATTTTGTTCCCTCTTCTAAGAAGGAATGAAGTATCCACACTTTGGTCTTCTTCCTTCTTGAGTTTGATCTGAGCCATTCTGACAGGTATAAGATAAAATCTCTATCCAATTTTTAAATTGTGTTAGTTATTTATTTTAATATTTAGATTTCTGAATTCTTTATGTATTTTGGATATTAGCCCTCTGTCATACATGGAGTTGGTAAAAATGTTTCCCATTCTGTTGTCTGTCACTTTGTCCACCTGAAAATGTCCTTTGGCTTATAAGAGCTTTCAGTTTCATCAGATCCCATTTATTAATTATTGACATTAACCACTATACTATTAACGTTCTGTTCAGAAAGTTCTTTCTGGTGCAAATTGATTTAAGGATATTTCCTATTTTTTCTTCTACTAGGTTCAGTGTATCTGATTTTTATATTGAGGTCTTTGAACTATTGGACATGAATTTCGTGCAGAGTAATAAATATGGATCTATTCATGTCTTCTACATTCAGACCTGCAATTACACCAATACCACTTGTTGTTGATACTTTCTTTTTTCTAGGTGTATTTCTGGCTTCCTTTTCAAAAATCAGCTGTCCATATGTGTATGAATTTGTGTTTGTGTTTTTCAATTTATTTCCATTGATTAGTGTGCCTGTTCGTGTCAATATCATATGATTTTATTATTATAGCTCTATAGTACAGCTTGAAATAAAGGCTAGTGATACCTCCAGCAATTCTTTTACTGTTCAGGTGTATTTTAGCTATTCTTGTTCTTTTGTTTTTCCATATAATGCTCAGAATTTCCTTCTCATAGTCACCAAAAAATGAGATTTAATGTTTTAATTAAAGCATTTTGAAAATTAATGATATATCATGATTTGTTTTTTAGTTTTTTTCAAAGGCTCCCACAGACTTTATTATGCAGTTTGATGATTTGGATTGTCCAATCTTTATGACTTAACTTAGCTATATTCATTTCATTAAAATAGAGTTAATCACAAATTATTGACCTCTAATAGTGACATCTCATAATATTTTAGCCTCAAGTGTACTTCTTTTGGTAGTTCAACCTCTATTGATCATTGGAACTGAAAGTCTGGTGAACATCATAGATGTGCTAATTTAAAGGGGAAAAAAAAACCATCCAGTGTAAATAAGAGTTCTTAAATTGTGCTGTGTTCTTAAATAAAGAGAGGTATAAAGTTAAATTTGTTGTTCCAAATAATAACTGTGTGGTAATTTAAGAAGAGTATATGACATATCTGCACTAAAAGAAAAAGTTATCACACTGTGATAAATTTCAGACCTAACTGTTCAAACTTGAGTTGTAGAAATTGAAAATAATCTCTGAAAAATTGCTGGATACATTTATAAAATCTTCCCTGTATACATTAGAAGCAATACAACTGGCTACTTATGATATCAAAATAAATCCCAAATTTGAAAGGTATGAAACATACAAAGCATTAAGTAATTAGAGACAGCAATAAGCATATGTCTATAATGTAATATTTTCTATAGGAATGTCCTGCCAATATTCCAATCATTCCAAATCATAATGTAGATTCACTCATCTACCTTAGTAGGGTTAATGGTGACAATCTGAATCTTATCTTATAGGATATTTGATTACTTTTTTGGTGTCTAAAATCTAGGAATCTGTGCAACTAAGGAATTTATTAAAATGAAATTGAATATTGTATATGATAATATACTCATTAATATGACAGACATTAACTATTAAAAATCATTAGCAATTTTTAACCTATGACCCCAATGAGCTCATATTTTCATAGAATATTACATAAGCTATTTTCTTTTTAATATTTTTGGTATGTCTTGTATGCACAAAACATAGGTCAGGAATGGCATTAATGGAGAATAGTTAAAACACTATTTTCATGTAACAAAAGAACATAATTACATTTGCTGTACCAATAGATACCAACATGAAAGAATTAACTTATACTCAAAATAGTAGCATATGTTTACTATTCTGGTACTTCAGAGGCTAACCTGAGTTAAGTTTAAGACAAGGCTAGGGAGAAATCTCAGTGATTTAAGTGACATAGTTCCAAAGAGCCTGGGCTTCATTTCCTGTATCCATATCCAGTGGCGTATACCACTTAAATTCCAGCACCAGGAGATCTGATACAATCCTCTGCTGACCTCTTCAGAAAATTACACTCTTATCACACACACACACACACACACACACACACACACACACACACACACACATGCACACACGTGCGAGCATATGCACATGTACATACATGCACAGAGAAAAATCTATAATGTTAAAAAAGAGTCTCAGTCACAGGTTTCTGATACTACCACCCTTATTTTCTCCCCGTCCTTTTACTTCCCTTGTCCCCCTCTCCTTCCACCTCCCATGATTGTCTTGTTTACTCCTCAATGCTGGACTGAAGAATTCACTCCCTGGTCTCCTTTCCTTCTTCACTCCATATGGTCTGTAGGTTGTATCATAGGAATTGTGAGCATTTGGGCTACTATCGACTTATTAGTGATTACATACCATATGTGTCCTTTTGTGTTTGGCTTACTTGACTCAGGATGGTGTTTTCTAGTTCCATCCATTTTGCCTGAAGATTTTATGAAGTCATTGTTTTTTTTTTTTTCTTTTTTTCGTTAGATATTTTCTTTATTTACATGTCATATGATCTCTCCTTTCCCAGTTTCCCATGGTGGGGGCAAGAACAAATCCCTGTTGCCTACCCACTCCCTGCTTACCACCACACCCTCTCCCACTTATTAACCTGGCATTCCCCTACACTAGGGCACAGAACCTTCACAGGGCCAACGGCCTCTCCTCCCATTGATGATCGACTTTGCAATCCTCTACTATACACATACTGCCAGAACAATCAGTCCCACCATGTATACTCCTCACTTGGTGGTTGAGTCCCTGGGAGCTCTGAGGGTACTAGTTAGTTCATATTGTTGTTCATCCTAAGGGGCTGCAAACCCTTCAGCTCCTTTGGTCCTTTCTCTAACTCCTTCATTGGGGACCCTGTACTCAGTCCAATGGATTGCTGTGAGCCTCTACTTCTATATTAGTCAGAGCCTCTCAGGAGATAGCTATATCAGGCTGGCTTGTCCTTACTTCAGTCTCTGCTCCATAATTAGTCTTTGCAACACTCCTTCATTGCTGTTGGGATTGCAAGCTGGTATAACCACTCTGGAAATCAGTTTGGCAGTCCCTCCGGAAATTGGACATAGTTCTACCAGAGGACCCAGCTATACCACTCCTGGGCATATACCCACAAGATGCTCCAAAATATAATAAGGATACATGCTCCACCATGTTCACAGCAGCCTTATTTATAATAGCCAGAAACTGAAAACAACCCAGATGTCCCTCAACAGAGGAATGGATACAGAAAATGTGGTACATCTCTACACAATGGAGTACTACTCAGCTATTAAAAACAATGAATTTATGAAATTCTTAGGGAAATATATGGATCCGGAGAGTATCATCCTGAGTGAGGTAACCCAATCACAAAAGAACACACATGGTATGCACTCTCTGATAAGTGGTTATTAGCCCAGAAGTTTGGAATACAGGAAGAACAACCCACAAACCACAAGAAACTCAAGAAGAAGGAAGACCAACATGTGGACATTTCATTCCTTCTTAAAAGGGGGAACAAATACCCACAGAAGGAGAAGTCATTGTTTTTAATCGCTGTGTAGTACTCCATTGTGTATATGTTGTCATTATGCATATTCTGTTAGGGTGATTACATATTGAAAGGAGTAGCTTTCTTGTTATATATAGATGATACTATCTTGGAATAAATGTCCTGGTTCTCTGGTTTGTACAATCTTCCCACCCCTCTTCCATGATATTCTGTGAACCTCAGGTGGAGAAATTATATTATAGATATAACTGTTACTTCAGGGCATCTAACCAATAGTTATTCTCTAACTGACAAGTTTGAAATTTTGTGCGGATCTCTGGCCTCTATAAAAAGAAACTCCTTTGATGAGGGGTAAAAGCTACTCCTATCAGTACATTTAAGGGTAAGTGATAAGAATACAGTTAGGAATTATACTGATTTTTGGAAAGTGTCAGTAGGAGGTTTTCTTCCAGAGTCCATAATCTTAACAGTTACATGTAGTTTTAGTGTCTATAACCTATCATTCATGTACCAGACATCAATTTTTTCCTACTGAGGTTTAATTAGATGGCTGTTGGTTACCTTAAAGATATAAGGCCACTATTACACTTTTGGAAGTATCTTGTCATTATTTCGATTTCTAGCTTTATATCTGAGTAGGACTATTGCCTCCTCCTATACTTGTTTGATTCCCTAGTACCATCAGGCACTATGAGAATGCTATTTCAGGGTTAGGGCTTCCAAGTCAGTGTCAGAATGATTCTTCCAAGTCCTTTTCTATACTATGACCACTTGTAGTCATAAAATCCTAATAGCATTGGCCTATATGGCTTGGCAAGTTTCTTGGGCTCCCCTGACTAACTTGGGAAGGGATTTTTCCCACACCTGTCAGTAGAATTTTTGCTAGATAGTTGATGACACTCGAGAGAAGCAATATCATCCCAAGTGGTGTAACTTCCTTTTAAATAATAAATAAATAAATAGTATTTTTAAGTAAATTTAAATTATCTTGTGGCTTTTTCAAACATCTGTAGTTTTTATTTTAATTTATAGGAAGAAAATATTTTTTTTCATTTAACTAGCTAATTTACATCCCAAATGCTGTTTCCCTATCCTGGTCCCTGGTCCCTCCCTCACAGAGCCCATCAACCCCTCCCTACTCTCCTTCTCATCTGAGAGAGTGGGGACTCTTCTGGATATCTACTTAAACTAGTACATGAAGTCTCTTCCAGAATAGGCACATTCTCTTTCACTGAAGCCAGATAAGGCAGCCATTGAGACTGAGTTGTGTATCTGCTACATATATGCCCAGGGCTTCATTCTAGCCTACGTACATGGTTAGAGGCTCAGGCTCTGAGAGTTCACAGGGATCAAGGTTAGTTGACTTTTGTTTATCCTGTGACTTCAAACTGTACTATAAAGAAATAATGATAAAAATGACATGAAATTGGTACATAAATAGACTGGTTGATCAATGGAATAGAATTGAATACCGAAAAATAAACCCAAACACCTATGGACACTTCATTTTCCTCAGAGAACCCAAATCTGTAAAATTAAAAAAAAAAAAGAAAGAAAGAAAGAAAAGAAAAGAAAAGAAAGAAAGAAAAAAGAAAGAAAGAAAGAAAAAGCATCTTAAACAAATGGTGCTGAACTAACTGGATGTCTGCAATGTAGAAAAATGAAAGATTTATCTTTATCTTCCTGCACAAAACTCAAGTACGAGTGGATCAAGGACCTGATCATAAAACGAGATATACTAAATCTTTATTGTTTCTATCCCTGCTCCCCTCTCTATTGCTTCTCCTCCTCAGCTCAGTTAAAAGCTCCCTACATTTTTTTTTTTTTTGGATAATTGGAATAAATTCAGTAGTACTTATACAGGGAGACTGTGTGATGTCAGGAGATGATGCTCATCATTAAACAACAGATAAGTGATGGTAAAGCATTAAAGGAAAAGCCAAAGAATGTCTTTACCTTACCCAATAAGCCAGGGAACATAGGGCTTACCTTACACCATCATGACACTTTGCAAAGACTTAGATGGTGTACGCTCTTTACTTTTAGGATGGAAAAAAAAAGTAATTGAAAGCAAGCTTTGTAAAACTGGGAATTTGAGGAAATATACAATAATTTAGATGAGATTTGGAAATAAATCAAAAACATAAATCAAAACAAAAGTATATTGAGTAAAGTAAGCTTGATATGTTTTAAAGGTAAAAACTGACAAGTATTTGTGTTTGGTCTTGTATATCTTACAAATACAAGCAATGCAGTGGAATGCAAACAAATGGATTTAAATAAAGGCAAATAAAAGTAAGGCATTTATGAGAAAAAGTTTGTAGTGTTCCTAAAAAGTAGGTCTCAAACCTAGATGCACAGAAAAGAATTACCTAGGGAGAAAATAAAATGAGCTCTCATTCTATCCAAAAATCAATTATGTAAGACTCCCAGGTGAGGTGATTCCAGCATCTGTATTTTCACAAAGCTTCCCTGGTGATTCTAATGTGCACACAGTATTGAACACAACTGTTGTCTTAATCATTCTCCAGATGTGCTTTTGATTTATGCAACAAAAGAAAAATAAACAGGAAGTAAAATAAGTATGACACTTAAATTTTTCCTATCCTTACTGTAAGCAGATATTAGAGTACATGCAAACTCTGAAACATGCCAACTTTGTGAAGCACAGATTCTGATTTATGTAGCTTAGTAAGAATAAACAATACTTAAGAAAACGTCTCTGGCTTTTCCAGGTATTGAAGGTGAAACTGAGTTGGATCTTATTTGACCATATATTTGATGTGTATATTTAAAATTAACTTTCCAACTCTCTTAAGGACACACAATTTGCTTATAATATTTCCTTAAAATTATTTAGAAATCTACAAATATTTGGAGTACATTATCCATTCTGCATAAAATTTTGGGAGATTCTACATAGATACTTAGTAAATTATTTCAAGGTATTTATAGTAAATAGAAAGTGGGTTTTGAGAAAAAAACTTTGTTTGGTTACAGAGCTCATAATAAGATTACAGCCAGTATTTTTGCTTTCTCTTTGAAACTTTAACATCAGCCAATAAGGCTAAAGAAGATAGAGAAACTAGTGTATCGGCATCACATTACTTCTTGGACCACAGTGACACATTTCATAACCCATTTCCATTAGAATGAAAGCATAAAAATAAAAGTTCATACTGTTGTTATCTTCACTTTTTCTTTATAGGAATATCAACTTATACATGATGTTATCTTGTATAAACATGAAGAAAATGTCACTGACTAGAGACTACTTTGTCAAAAGTCCAGTTTTTAATTTGGCCTCAATTTATCAAAATTTCTTTGGCTTATATTATAAAAACGAGTATTTTTTTGTATCTCTTGACTTTTCTGTATCAGAAATGGTTATTGCCCACACTTAATTACTTTGTCATTGGTATATATTTCTGAATGTATAATTAAATCACAAACTCATCCTTTTTCAGTGTAATCAAATAATTTGTAAGCACCTTTCCAATAATTAATCTTTCTATATAGTAATGCAGTCCACTTTTAGGTCTCAATATGTTTTCATTTTTTTTCTTTTTTGAAAAATAACAATTAGTAGCTATGTACTGTGTAGGCATACAAGCTTACAACAAAACTAAAGAACATTGTAGGTACAAGCTACAGTAAATTTAACATCACATATATTCTTTTCTATTTTGTAGTCATTTTTATTAGATATTTTCTTTATTTACATTTCAAATGATATCCCCTTTCCAGGTTTTCTCTCCAAAAAAACTCCTGTTCCCTCCTCCATCCCCCTGCTCACCAACCCTCTCTCACTTCCTGGCCCTGACATTCCCCTACACTGGGACATAGAGCCTTCACAGGACCAAGGGCCTCTCCTCACATTGATGACCGACTTGACCATCCTCTGCTACATATGTAGCTGGAGCCATGAGTCCCACCATGTGTACTCTTTGGTTGGTGGTTTAGTCCCTGGGAGCTCTGAGGGTATTAGTTAGTTCATATTGTTGTTCCTCCTAAGGGGCTGCAAACTCCTTCAGCTCCTTGGGTCCCTTCTCTTGCTAATGGAGCTATACACTACATACTTGTTTCATCATCTGGTGTGAAGTAAATAAGAGAGTAAATAACTAGTTTAGAGATTATATTATGAGTTTTAATGTTTTTTGAAATCTGGCGGATTTATGTGTACACACACAAAGTCTCTCTCATATATATATATATATATATATATATATATATATATATATACATATATATGTTGCATATTTGAAATATTTTCTGTATAACTATTCATCACTTCAATAAATAGATATTTCCACTCACACAAACTATTCATAATATTTTAATTGCTTGTCCATTGTATCTCATCTAATATTACTTCTAATACACTTTATGTGTTAGGGACCTAGTTTCTGGTATTTTTACTATAGATGTTGTTTTCATTATTCTTCTCAATTCTATACATGTGACAATGGAATGTGATCATATTTATTCCACTCATTTCTCTTCCTTCTATTATTGTGTAACTCCTAACAATTTTATAGCTGAAACAAAGCTAAAGAAAGGGCAGGTTGGCCAGGCAGTAGTGGAGCATGCCTTTAATCCCAGCACTTGGGAGGCAGAGACAGGCAGATCTCTGAGTTCAAGGCCAGCCTGGTCTACAGAGTGAGTTTCAGGACAGCCAGGGCTACACAAAACCTGGTTGTCTCGAAAAACCAAAAAAAAAAAAAAAAAAAATAAGAAATAAATAAAATAATAAAAAAAAAAAAAAGGCAGGTTGTTTAGTCAAGAGTGTGAGAAGTTTTATTAGGACACCAATATTTGACTCTCTTCTCTTGCAGTTTGTTTGTTTTTTTTTTTAATAGAATAATGGACAACACAAACTTAGGTTGTATACAATATATTTGAAGATTAGGCTACTGATGACAAGATTTACCTTATTATATTATTCTCTTGGGATAACATACCATGATCATAAGCAGCCTGAGGAGAAAAATTTATACTGGCTTTCAGATCCAGGGAGTTAGAATATATAATGATAGGGGTAGCATTACTTTTAAGTATAGCCTCAGGTAAATTCACGAGATGGATGCAGAGAAACAGAAAGTGTGTCAAAAAATTATGAGAATGATGTCTAAGCTAGTTGCTAATAAAATTCTAGCTTCCTTCTGAAGCCTCATTATCCTACTCCAATACATGTGACTCTCAACCACAGACACTAATATCTTTCTGGCTCCTAGAAAAATGATCAGATTAAGATCTGCTTACAGGATTCAGTCCAAAGTGTTCCAAAATTCAACTTCATCAGGATTTTCACAGCAGCAGCACTGCTTCACTGTGCTAGTTAGTCTTGTGTTAGTTACTCCTCCCTTGCGGTGATTAAATGCCAAGAGAAGAAACATCTTAAGGAGGGACATTTATCTTGTCTGATAGTTCTAGAAGTTTAGAATCTATAACTATGGGAATCATATTACATAAGGAGTTGTCTGGTTTGTCTCCTCTTTCATTCCCACACAGGAAACAGGGATAGCAACAGGGAAGAGGGGGACAAGACTATAGACCTGCAAAGACAACCACCCCCCCCCGACTTCTACTTCATCCAGGAAGGGTTGACTTTCTAATAGCTACATACCTTCCACAATAATAGCATCATCTGGTGACCCAATACATGAGTTTATGGCAGACATTTCTTACTTAAACCACTACAATTTCAATGATAGAAAATTAGTTTTGTTATTTGCTTTTTGTTGCTTCCTAGGATACATTTTAATAGTCCAAGCATAAATAAAATTCTCTCTACTTCTGTTACCTTAAAAGTTTAGAATACATCAAAGATTTAGTGATCTTCATAGTATATTTTCTTGAAGGTAGATGAAAATAGGTATGAAGTCTCATTGTGCCAAACCAATATCCTATCTTTATGGTTCTGGAACCCAATATTGTAATTGCTATATAATTATATTCAGTACTTTTTGAAGTTTGTTTGGTTTAATTACTTGCTCCATTTAGAGTAAAGGAGATTCTATAAATCAACGTTTAGGTCAATGATTAAAATAAGAGTATATTACAGCTTGTCTTACTAGATATGGACTAAGTAAAAATTCTGAAAGTCCCTGTCTTAGGTATTCTTAACTGACATCTTCAAATTAAATATATGATAAATTTAGTACAGAGAAAACTTATGTTATAAGAGGTGACAATAGGAATTGAAAAAAGAAAGAACTTGGAGTAAAGTGATTCAAGTGTTTCTAAACAGTGTTCATTTAGAAATTCATATGCATGTAGATTTTTCTGTTGTATTTTATTCCTATTTTCATGGATGGCCCAGGTTTTGTTCTTATTTTGGTCTCTATTGTGCTTATTGTTGACTGTTGTCAATACTATTTTATATCTACATAGATTCCTGATGAACATGTATGATGTTTCATCGTAGTTCTATAAATCAATGGCTTTTCTGCTAATTGAGGTGCTATTAAGTGAAATGGAGTTTTCTCTGTATAAACAGAACCACACAACCAAATAGAAAGACATTACTGTCTCAAATATATGTATGTTATTGGATGATTAAAGTTACTCTCTAAAGTTATATTTAATCAGTGAATATTCAACTTGGGAAAAGTTGGAATAATAAACAAGTGTAACAATTTATAAGTGTGCAATAAAATTATTTGAAAAAGCAAATTCATAGCATTCTGGTTATGCCTATCAGAAAAATCACAATAGATCAGATATGCTAATTATCTTGAATTGATTCATAATTTCTTAGTGTACATATGAAGTAATATATCACATTATATCTCTAACACACAGTATTTTATGAAGAAATGTCACAACTTTAAAAATAGGTAAAACTATAAGTCAGTTGTTTTCACTGTTTATGAGAAAGATTAAATAGAATCACAATTTTGTATTAATATATTAATTATAATGTTAAACATGTTTTGCTATGTATATATATTCAGATGATTGAATTGATCAAATGAATCCAAACATTTTTCATTACAGCTGTCTGAATTTTTGCCCATTCTGTAGTTTCCCAATGACTGAGGTTGTGCTTAAGAGCAAAGAACCTTTGGAGTTCTTAAAAAACATATCCGGAGGTGAACTTTTACAGTAGAAGTTGTAAAGTGATAATTTCCACAAGGTTGGCACTCACTTTCTATATTTTTATTCTGGCATCTGGATAAGCTGCAAGGCATTGAATGTGATCTCAGAAGCATTCATCCATTGAAACCCCTGTTGTGACAATGAGAACAGAGAAGTGCTTCTTAGGCTTGGGGCACATCTATAAACAAGCTGCCCTATTTTTTTTTTAACTTTGCATATCTTGTCTGAGGAATTTTTACATTTTTTTTAGATTAAATTAATTCCTTCCACTACACATGAGTAGAGACAGCTTTGAGAATACTGTATTTCACAAGCTGAATATGTGCAGTGCTTTGAAACAACTCACTTTGGGCTTTGTGGATGCCCTGGGAAAGCACAGCTCTGAAATCAACCTTGGATACCTGTGAGACTAGATTGACTCAGGTTCAGATTATTTGCTCTATGTGTGAAACTGTATAATAATTCTTAGTATCTTTATTCCAATATCATATATTACATACACATACATTCATGGCTTGAAAAAACTGAAACATATTTGCTCAACATTAAAAATTAAAAGCTTATCAGATACATATAGGAACAGTCTACCTTTCAGTATTTTGAGTATTCTTTTACTATATTTATATGTATGTAAATGCATGTTTAGTAAAGAAATATAACAGAAAATGGTTAATATTTTTTCATGCAGGATCTATGTAGGGAGATGAAAGAAATCATTTAAGAGCTTAAAGTAGAGGTCATTAAATCCATGAAACAAAGTGTTACAAAGCCTGATTCACTTTAAGTAGATAGAAGTTTTATGAATAGTTTTAAAAATATCAAAATAACAAAATGTTTTGTTATTAAATGTTATTAAATGTTTAAAATAGTTTTAAAATGTTCAAAATAACAGTTTTTTTCTTTTAATTTTAGTTAATCTTTTTTACAGTCCAGATTTTATCCCCCTCCTGATCTACCCTGACTATTCCACATCCCATACCTCCTCCTCTGTCTCCATGAGGATGTCTTTACCCCACCCCACCTCATTCTCCATCTCATCCCACTCATACACGCTGCCAGACCTCCATACTCCCTGGGGCCTCCAGTTTCTTGAGGCTTAGGTGCATCTTCTCTGAATGAACACAGACCCAGCAGTCCTCTACTGTATATGTGTTGGGGGCCTCATATCAGCTGGTGTATGCTACCTTGTTGGTGGTCCAGTGTCTGAGAGATCTCCAGGGTTCACGTTAATTGAAACTGCTGGTCCTATGGGGTTGTCCTCTCTTCTTCCTCATAAAGTACTTTCTTAGTCCAACCACTTTTGTATCACTATTGCACTAAGGAAATACCTTACCAGGACAGTCATTATCCTAGTTTCCATGC
Organism: Montemys delectorum; assembly: GCA_019843815.1. Lineage (NCBI taxonomy): Eukaryota > Metazoa > Chordata > Mammalia > Rodentia > Muridae > Montemys > Montemys delectorum. Next base: position 26,354 of record JADRCD010234356.1, read on the forward strand.
TTCATATTCAGGTCTAACTGATGATGATTTTATAGCCTTGGTATCTTAGAAAGCATTTTGCAATATTAAGAAATGTTGCCAGTTATGTTGCAGCTTCCAGGTCCAAACCAGATTTATATTGCCATATTTCCAAACATGAGTATGTGCTAGCTTCAATAATATAATTTTACCATCAAGTTTTTAAAGGTAACCAAAACCAATGACAATAGTCTGTAATATTTGGGCGGGGTATTTGGGACTCAGTGGACAATGGCACTAAAAGAAATTATGCACTCTTGGAATTTGACTTTTATTTCTTAAGTTCTTATATCTTGTAGATCCATTGCTCCCCTGTTATAGGGTAACCCATATATATGAATATATACATCTACAATAGTATTTTCCTATACCTTTTTGAAAAGTAGTTAATGTTATTGATCCCTCCACCTACTCCAAACTTTATAGTACCCTTTATTCTCAACCACACACATATATATATACTACATATGTATGTGTGTGTTTTTATGTTATATATTTTGATAACATAATATATAATTATATAGTATGGTAATTTAAAATTCTTGCTAGATTTAATATTAAAATTATAATAAATTATTGACATATTATTTTAGCTATAATTTACTTCATTTCCACGTCTTAGTTTCTTTTTTTTCTTAAATTATTTTATTTATTTACATTCCAAATGCTGCACCCATTCCCAGTCCTCCCTCACAGAGTTCTCCACCTTTTGCACTGAAAGGGTGCACCCCAACCTACCCACCCACCCCTTCTTCACCCTCCCCGCAAGAATCCCCTTACCCTGCTGCATCAAGTCTGCCCAGGATTAGGGACATCCTCTCTCACTAAGACCAAACAGAAAGGCATTGTGTCACATGCATTTAAATATAATACATATGGCAGAAAGATAACATTTTCAAGGCAATATGTGAATCTGTAAGTTTAACCCACACACACAAAAAGGAACAAAACCTAAAAGGAGAAAGACAGACAAATTTGGTTGGTATTCAGTTTTATCACCTGTTAATATGAAGCAGAGCTCTCTCTTTCTCTTTGTCTCTGTCTCTGTCTCTGTCTCTGTCTCTGTCTCTCTCTCTCTCTCTCTCTCTCTCTCTCTCTCTCTTTCTCAGTGTGTGGTGTGTGTATACCACCTGTTCCATGATTATACATGATGATTCCCAAATACTTTTAGCTATGACTTTCTGATTATACACTGTTTATTTTCTGACTTGTTGCCCTTCCTTTTTTTTTCTAAACCCATTTCTAATACATAGATTTTCTACAAAACTTGACGAAACATCCATTTACTTTTCCTGCATTAAAATACCTTTGTATTATCCATACCAGATTCTCAGGACAAAACATTTTTATTATTGTCTGGTGTCTTCGTTATGTATCTTGATCTTAGTTTTTCTGACCTGAACCTACCCAAGCCTGCATCCTGTCTCCAACATCTCTCATATTAAGTATAAATTAAGGCTATATCTTTTATTAAGTTTAGACTTAAGTAAATCTTAATTTCAGATGAACTTTGCTTCTTTTTCATTCCAGTACCTACCTATCTTTACTTCAGACATCAAAAATATGAGTTATATAAACAAAATGGAAGCTGATCATAAAATATGTACATAGTACAATACCAAAATACAGAATATTTAATTTAGAGAAGATGATGAGTTATAAGAAGACCTTTTCCCCTTCAGATTTAATATTCAGAATTAATATATACAATCAATATAGAAAATAGAAACATATATATGACCATTATATACATACACATATCTATACATATATAAATATATATAGCATATATATCATTGTTGTTAAAATTAAAAACAATATTTCATTCTACATTATCAATTAAATTTTAATTTTCAGAAAAACAAATTTAGGTGTAATAATAATTCCATATATTTGCAAATAATTTAAGGAATTAGAGAATGTATGTGTTTGTGTGTGTATGTGTGTGTATGTGTGTGTATGTGTGTGTGTATGTGCGTGTGTGTGTACTGTAACAAATCATTTAAATAAAAAAACTTACATTGTGGCTTGTGGGCAAAATTATATAGGTATTATTATTTGTAGTACTATTTACTAATGATTTATAATTTATAAAATGTTATTTTTAAAGAACAATTTTTTCAATATTTACAAATGGTAAATGTCCTTTTAGATAAAACTAAACTAATATACAGTAGATGACTAGTTAAATGTATTTTTTTTTCTTTTCAGACTCAATAAAGTTAAATGAAGTCAACTCAGATTGTTTAAATAGATCCGTAACACAAAGAAAAACAAATATGATAGATTACTGAAAAGAGATTTTATGTGCACAAATCATGGCATTAGTTTCAATAACAATTAACTGTACATTGCATGCTGATGTAATATCTGTTATGGAGTCATTATAGTGTTACATTAGTGATGTAAAATTTGCATCAAATCATGCAATTCTAGTCAAAGTGAGGCTATGGTGATTGGAATGAGAATATATCCTATAGATTTATGTATGTGAATATTTGGTCCATAGTGGCTGGAACTATTTGCCAAGGATTAGGAAATATTGCTGTGTGGAAGGAAGTGCTTCACTAGAGGTGTCTTAGTGGCTGCAGAAGCCTTCTACCACACCCACAGTGCCTCTCGGCCTTTTACTTGTGATTTAGATGTGAGTTGTAAATACTTCCACCTACTATGCTTGCATTCCATCAGCATAAACCTTCTGAAATAGTAAGCAACTAAACTCTTTTTAAATAAGTTGCCATGGTCATAGTCTTTTGTCACAAAAGAAAAATAAGTTATACAGGAACAAACTGTAAAATCACAATGGTTTGACAAAGGAAAGATTAACGGGGTCTCCAATGGAGGAGTTAGAGAGAGGACAGAAGGAGCTGAAGAGGTTTGCAACCCCATAGGAAGAACCAAACAGACCCCTCAGAGCTCCTAGGGAGGAAATCACCAACCAAGGTTTACACATGGAGGGACCCAAGGCTCCAGTCACATAACTAGCAGAGAATGGCCTTGTTGGGAATCAATGGAAGAAGTGGTCCTGTGAAGGCTCAATGCCCCAGTGTAGGCAAATGGGAAGGTGGGGAGGTGGGAGTGGCTGTGTCTGTGGAGTAACACCTTCATAGAAGCAGGGGGATGGGATAGGTTTCCAGGGAGAAAAACTGGGAAACGGGATGACATTTGAAATGTAAATAAAGAAAATATCCAATTAAAGATAGTGTTTTATCGATGAAGTACTCTAAAATTATGCGTGTAACCTGCAGATTAACATATTATTCATAGTATTCATTCTGAGAACAAGCTTCTTCAAGCGTCACGTGTGTGAGGGTGTGTGTTCATTCATGTGTAACACTACAAATGTACTTGTAACAAGCAATAGAAAATAACAGAGAAAACAGGGCATTGGAAAAATACAGTAAAATGTGTATTAAACTTTGAAGCATAACCAGTTGTTCGAACATACTCAACTAAAAAAAAAAAAAAACCCAATTAATGTTATTTATTGTGTGCTCAAATAAAAAGAAGAAAGGCTTAGTGTATGGCTAGTGTCTCTTTACCAAGAGGTAACTATGACAATGGTGCTATGGCCAGGTACCTCTGCCTGGCATTATGGGAAATAGATGAAGTGGTTCAGATGTCAGACAGACTCAGGTGAAAAGATTAATGATCTCTGGTCTTCTAACTCCCTAACTATGTTGGATGCTGAAGCTGATGGCTTCTGGGGACTTAACACTCTCTGGCTTATTCTGTGGCTGATAACCGCAAGCTTTAATTTTACTATTATTACTCTCTGTGCTTTATTAAACTTTACAGCTCTCTATGCTTTATCTAGTGCTGGAGACTTGATTCTTATTGTTCTGTGCTTAAATAAGCACCAAAAACATGACTCTTGATTAACTATCACTCTTTAGTGCTTCAATTCTTTATTAATGCTCTGTGCTTCCGTAAGTACTGAAATTTAATTGATTGTTAACTCTTTATTAATGTCCTGTGGTTCAATATTAACTATTACAGTTCTATGCTTCTTTAAGTGCTGTGGAAACTTAACTCTTTAGCTCTCCATTTACTTTTTTATCTTTGAATTTAGCTTGATTAAGCACTAGAAAACTTAATTCTTACTTACTTTATAATTATTTGCTTGATAAGCCCTAGAAGACGTAGCTCTTCCTTACATTAACTCTCTGTGTTTGATAATTCTGTCTTAACTGTAAGTCACTCTGAGGACAGAGGCTTCTGGTCTCTGGTGAAGTAACACTCTATTGTTAAACTTTTGTGAACTTTTGTGGATTGCCTTGGTGCTGTTGGTATTTTGATGTTAATCCTGCTCTTCCATGTGAACATGCTGCCCAATTATCTGGTCAAGTAAGGTCTAGAGGCTGTGATTAGGCAGTTGAAAGGAAAGGAGGGGTTGAGAGTTTTAGAGAAGAGAGAGAGGAAGGAAGAAGATGAAGAGAAGATGGAAGAAGGAGAGAAGATGGAGGAGGAGTATGTGGAAGATTGTGCAGATCCATGGCCTGGAGGAGTTGCAAGTAGCTAGGAATCTCATAGCCAGGCAGTAGAATAATGTAGTGCTATAGCTGCCCAATCTAGCTGTGTAGCTTGTAAATATATTAACTAAGTTGTGTGTTCCTTGCACAGGCATATTGGAGTTGGAGATTTACTGATAAAAATCTGGCAAATATAAATATAAAAGTCTCTAGTGTTTTCCTTTCACAGGCTAAAGGGAGCTGAGTAAGACCAGAGCAGTCACTGATGTTCTGCAGATCAGCCTGAGGAAAGCAAGCAGAACTCCAGGCATTTTCAGGAAAAACTGATTTGTTTGGCTTAGCAAGCAAGCCATGGGAACTTGAGCCTAACTGAATCACTCATATGTTTTTGTTTTTGCTGTTGTTGTTATTTTCCTTTTTTAAATTACACACTACAGAGAACATACCTTAGATCTGTGGGACCATAAAAGGCAGCCTGGTTCTTGATCAAGCACAAACTAGAAACCCTGGTGACCTTAAGGGACAAAAAGCCTTTTATCACACTCCTGGACACCAGGCTCCTGACATGAGGGCGCAGCCCTTCCATAATTTTGTGCCCATTAGTCATGTAAGGGCAACACCCCAAGCCTCTCCACAGGTAGAGAATGTGACCTGTGATCATGTAGCCTCAAGATAGATCTCCATTTTAATGAGGTACCTGGAAGTTTAGCCAATAAACTGTCCTTCCCAAACACTCCTCCCAGCAAAAGGTACTTAACCTTAGGCCAGCCCTGAGAAAGTAGGGTGCGATTTTACTCATGGCCACTCTTTGCCATGATAAACCATGGAATTTCTCTTCGCATCAGGATCAGCCATGAGGAGCAATGGAGAAGGATTTTTGTCTAGAGAGCCTGCCACCTAATCAGCCATAGAAGGCCTCTCTGTGCTCCCAGACATGGGCCTCCAGCAAGTAAAGACACCCACTGAACAAGCCAAGGACTTTCCTGCGCCTGCCCCTGAGGGACCCAGCAGGAGTTCTCTCCTCTTCTTCCCCTTGGACTTGGGCTACATTCAGCCAGCCAGACCCCATTCCTATCTCAGCTCCTTCTGTGGCATCCAGTGGCACCTGGGTGTCTAAGAGGCTGAGAACCAGATGGTTCTGACCTTCTTGTTTGCCTCAGGACCTCAGAGCCAGATCTGGCAGTCCACAGGCACCCCAGACTGCGCTCCCCCACTCCAGGAGATTCAATATTAGGATGAATATATGAGTGGAAATATTCTATTTTTGTCGTTATGGTCTTTGATTGCCTCATTCAGCATAATGTTTTGCAGTTCTGTTCATTTGCCTGAAAAAAAAATTTTTTTTAATTAGGTATTTTCTTTATTTACATGTACATTTTCCCTTTCCCATTTTCCCCTCCAAAACAAACAAACAAACAAACAAAAACAAGAACAAACCTCTTTTGCCTCCCCCCTCCCAATGCCTGTCACCCCACCCTCTCCCACTTATTGGCCCTGGCATTCTCCTACACTGGGGCACAAAACCTTCACAAGGCCGAGGTCCTTTACTCCTATTGATGATCGAATTTGCAATCCTCTACTATATACCTGCTTCAAAAAATTTTAATTAGATATTTTCCTTATTTACATTTCAAGTGATATCTCCACTCCCAGTTTCCCCTCTGGGGGGGGAACTTGTTCCCTCTTCCCTCCCCCTGCTCACTGACTATCCTCTCCCACTTCCTGGTCTTGGCATTCCCCTACACTGGCGCACAGAATCTTCACAGGACCAAGGGCCTCTCCTCCAATTGATGACCAACTAGGCCATCCTCTGCTATACATATGCTGCTGGAGCCATATATGAGTCCCACTGTATGTACTCTTTGGTTGGTAGTTTAGTCCCTGGGAGCTCTGAGGGTATAGTTAGTTCATATTGTTGTTCCTCCTAACGGACTACAAACTCTTCAGCTCCTTGCGTCCTTTCTCTAGCTCCTTCATTGGGGACCCTGTGCTCAATCCAATGGATGGCTGTAAGCCTCTACTTCTGTATTAGTCGGGCACTGGCAGATCCTCTGTTCATTTGCCTGAAACTTTTATATTTCTTAGCTATTTTGTATCTTCTACTGCGGAGAAGCCTGTTCACCCTTGTACACAATTAAGTCATCACTAAAAATTGTCATCTCAAACCTACAAACATGAAGCATGGAAGTGTCAGACTTGTGTGATGGTTTCAGTAATCACAAGTATATTTCCTACCAGAGGGTACCAAGATGTTTTATCTATCTATCTATCTATCTATCTATCTATCTATCTATCTATCTATCTATCTATCTATCATCTACCTGCCATCTATATGTTGTTTTATACTTCAAGATAAAATGACATGGCTTTCTTGCATGCCTATCTCCTATTAGACATTTATGTTTATGGATTTAGTGTCATCTACGTAAACATTCTCTCCAAAAATCTCTCATATAGAAATTGGAGTACATTTTTTTTTCCTAAACAAAACTCCTAAGTGTCCAGAATCAAGCATTCTCTGGAAATACCCTTTTTGGAGATATTCCTTTGACTATAAAACATCATTAATCCACTGGTTAATTATTATATCTTCATACATGTGACAAGGGATTTCATAATTAGCACTGACTTGCCTCAAGTAGAAGACCATGCTGCTATACTGCCTACAACTTTAAGATATTGTATGTAGATCTATGCTGCCCCTCATAGATGTCTTTCCTTGAATTTGTTCCAGACTCTTATTACACATATTCTTTGAATTTGAATCAAAATCAATAGTTTAATTTTTATATTACATCTCAACTGAGTAGGTTTTAGAAGCAAAGTATCATTCTCAGTAGTGCAAAGAAAATTCTTAAATTCTCTAATCTCCCAAAGAGTAGGTTCTGCATGTTCTCAGCTCAGTGATGGGCTATACTTTTAAACTACCATGCCTCCTAAATTTATTTACTTTTCTCCAATAACCTACACAAAAACAACTAATAAGAAAGGGACAATTATCTTTCTTCTGATAAGCAGCTAGCTGCTTGATATTTGCAGCAATGTTCTGATACGACACAGTTCTGATAAGACAATGTTCTTTCTGATAAGAAGCACCATTTTCTTAGTGTATCAGATACATTCAATCTTTGAAGTGTGAATCTTTATTAGCTTGATTAAAAACAATGTGTTTAGTATTTTTTCAGGGTGACAGATTAGTAATGATAAGTTATTACTTTATTGTAGCACATTGTGCTTGGTTCTGAGACATATAAAACACTTCTTTTCAACATATTGTTAATCACATATGAATTCAAGCTCAGGATATATTTATTGCTATTGTTTCATTATTACATTGGGAACTTCATGCAACTTTTTCGAAGACCTATATTAGACAGAAATCATCAACAATCTGTAGGAATCTAGATTATATTTATAGTTGTTCTTATTTATTCATATATTTATTTACCTTTTTATAGAAAATACATTTTTTCCATATAGTATATTCTGGTTACTCCTTTCCTCTACTACTCTAAGTTCCTTCTCACTTCCCCTTCAAACAAGATCCACTTTCTTTCTGTATATCCTTAGAACAGAACAGTATTCTAAGAGATAAAAACAAAACATAACAAAGTAATATATAATAGAGTACAATTTAAAAATCACATTGACGTTGGACAAACTAAACCAATAGAAGGAAAAGAACAGCCAAAAGAAGGCACATGAATCAGAGGCCCACTTATCTACATACTCCGGAATCCCATAAATACACTAAACTTGAAGTGGTAATATATATGCTGAGGACCTGGTACAGATCCATGTTTCTTTGTACTTCACTCTCTGTGAGTTCATAAAACCTTTTGCTCAGTGAATCGCTCTCCAGGTGTCCTCCATGCCTTGTTGCTCTTAGACTCCAACAACTTCTATTCTTCAGTTCCTGAAGCTTTGAGGTTTTGAAGTATTTGTTAGAGGCATCCTATTTATAAATGTGTGTTCCACGATCTCATTCTTGGCGGTTTTCTGTGTGTGTGTGTGTGTGTGTGTGTGTGTGTATCATCTGACTGCTGAGGAGAAAGCGTCTCTGATGATGTCCAAATAAGCGCTGATATATGAGTATAGCAGAATATATTATTATCAGATATTATACTGACATCATTTTATCAGTATTTTTTTTATGTTATTGTTTATATGCTCTTCAGACTAGTTTGTATTTGGTTTTATCCTAAGTTACTGGGCTATGTAATGTCTGGTTCTTGGTCATCCCAGTGAGTATCGGGTATGGGTTCCAAATTGTAGAGGGGCCTTAAGTCAAATCAGACATTGTTTACTTCCACAAGTTTTGTGCCACAATTGGACTAGCATATTTTGCAAGGAGGACAAATTATAGATGAAAGATTTTGCAACTGCTTTGCTTTTTACACTTCTGTTTTTGTAGTCTAAAGAATACCTTCTCATAGCAAATGTACCAGAAAGTATGGGTGGGCTTCTATGTAGGCACCAGCTAGCCCTCTTGTTCAATTAGTTGTATGGATGTTGTCTTTAGCATTGAGGTCTTTCTGTAAATTTGAGGAAAGCAACTTATTGTCTTGGCAATAACTGGGCTTGTTTGGGTATTTTCATGGAACCCCCTGTGGTCAGCAACTCAATTGAATGGGACTCAGTCACAGTACTGGAAACTTTTTTGGTGACAAGAGATGGCCAATTGGGACTCCATCTTTCTCATTATTTAGAGATTCATGGAGTGACCCATGGCCACGGCCACATATGTAGCAGAGGATGACATTGTTAGGCATCAATGGGAAGAGAGGCCGTTGGTCCTGTGTAGAGAGCCACACCTGAGCTGGCAGCCTCCATTACAAGATGGCGCCGGCATCCAGTTTCTTCTCCCCTTAACACGTAGTCTGTGCATGTGCCTAGGGCCAGAGCGCGCTAAGTCTCAGCCCATCTGCGCATGTGCTAGGGCCAAAAACGCCAAGTCACAGCCTATCCCGAGGCGTCTCATGAGGTAATGAGCAAACAGCCAATCAGAGATGAACACACGCCGCTCCAGGGTGTATATAAGCAGTGCATTCTCCAGGGCTCGCTCTCTCCTCGCCACATGGTAATAAAGGTTTGCTGCAGAAGGATCCTGTGTGTGTGTCCGTGTGTTCCTGCCAGCGGGAAAATAGCGCGGACCACAGTCCTGTGAAGGCTCAATGCACCAGTGTAGGAGATTGTGAGTGCAGGTAGAAGGGAGAGAATGGGTGGGTGGTTGAGCACCCTCATAGAAGCAGGGAGAGAAGGAGGGCATAGGGGGTTTCTGGAAGGAAATCCATCAAAGGGGATAACATTTGAAATGTAAATAAAGAAAATATCCAATAAAAGACAGAGACTCTATTACTCTTATTTCTGTCCTCCTATATTTCAGTCACATCCTTAATGCTATCATTTTTAATCTCATACTATATTATTTGTCCTTTTGTTTGTGAGGAAGATTATCCAAGATAGTACACTATTTCCTTTCAGATTTCTCAAACACAATATCTTTGAAAAGTGATATATATATTTGTGAGATATATATTTGTAAGATATATATATTTGTTCAAAGTTCAAGTGAATTATGTATATGAAGACAGTATGTCTAACTATATTTGTCATTTAGTTTATGACTTATCACTTAAGTAGAATACATATTTATAATGTACTAAAGAGAAGATACCTCTTAATTAAACATATTTAAGTTGTTTTATCTTATATTTTAATGTTACTTAAAATATTAAAGCATTTACTCATTAGTCATTAAGTTAATTATAAGATTGTACACTATATCAAATAATTGTATTCCAGTTTATACATAAAATAAATAAATTTTCATTTTGAAATAAATATGTAGAGAGTTACTTTTATAAATTTTATTAGAGACTTTAATATTCTGCTTAATAAAAACAGTGCTTGATATCGAACACCAAATTTAAGTTAATACTGAAAATCAAAACATACTTATCCAGAACATCTAAATTTTAGATCAAATAAGCAAATATGAAGCTCAAGCAAGTCATTTGAGGACAGCCTAACACTATATTTAAACATAAACCTAGTTTCATTGACAAAGATCATTGTAAATGATACAAGTATTATTTTATACACAATGTAGATAACTTTAAAATATTAATTTTATTTTAAAATTTAAAAAATTAAATTGTCTGTATTCGTGTGCATGTGTAGTGGGAGGTTGTATAGTCACATGTGCCAGATGCCCACGGTGATATTGGATCCACCAGAACTAGAGAGTCAGGTGATTATAACCTGGACTCTTAGAACTGAACTCAGGTCTCTACAAAATTGGTGCATGTTGTTAACAATTGAACCATTTCTAAAATTCAGGTTTTATCTAGTGTGTGTGAGTGTATGTGTGTGTGTGTGTATGTGTGTGTGTGGGTGCATGTGTGCATGTGAGAAAGAGATAGAGACAGAGAGCTTGACAGAGAGGAAGACAGAGACAGACAGAGGGAGAATATACATGAACATGAATGCTTATGCTGAACTTGTGGAGTCCAAAAGAGTGCATCATATCTCCTGGAGCTGAAATTACAAGCAGTTTTTAGATACCTGATGTGGGGAAATGAACTCTTATCTTGCACAACAGCAGCATGTATCCTTATCCACTGCCCAACTACAAGGTAGACATCTTAATATTAGTTTAATGTTTATATTTGAATGGACTCTATGGAATTTTCAAGTAATTATATGATTTATATCTATGCTTTGTAGTTTCCTTTTATTTCAAAACTCAGGACCAAAGTACTTGAAATATCCTTTGAAATAAAAATTATCTATAAATAAATTGTCTTTACCCAGTCTCTGATAAATCAAATACTTTCTTAACCCCATCTTCAAATAATAGCAAGGGGTCATTTAAAATTACAATACTTCAGCATTGTATTTTGTTTTGTTTTGTTTCTTTGCCTTTTTCTATACCCATGCAAGACACATTTTTCTATCATTAGCTAATAGCCTGATGAATTTTATTATTGTTCACTTTGAGTTATAGGCATATAAAACACACATCAGATAACATAGTATTGGTGCTCAAAATGTAAGTATGTATGACAAATATAACGTTAACGCAGCAGAGTATAAATGATTTTACACACAACCTTTATTCAAGGTAATCAGCCCTTTCTATACTGTGTGGTGGTGAAAAATAAAACTAGTATACTTTGCATTGATTCCTAAGAAAACTGCAGCTGTTCATCAAGATCATTTCAGCTTTACCAAAGTAGCAGCTGTAATGCACATAATTCATGTGGCTGTCCATCTGCTGGGTGCTGAATTCACGGTTGACTAATCATCTGTAATGGAATTCCTGTCTAGTTGTTTGTTCATAACACCATATTCTAATGATTCCAGATCATTTACTGTGCATGGACTTAGAACAAAACATCATGCCATTATCTCTGGAGAGATGCTATGAAAACAACAAACTATGGGCAGTAATTTCATTAAAAACAGAACTCTAGGTATATGAATAGATTTATCTTAGAGTAATCAATTATAATATTGTAACACAATTCTATACACATTTATATATCTATGAAAGCACATAGTGATATTGATCTTTTAAAGAAGTTCTCATTAGTTAACAGCTACTATATGTTTTATCATTTATTCAGTGATCATTTGAGATATTATTTCATTGATATTAATAATTCTACTGGTTTAGAATAGTAATAAAACTGCCCTGATTAGTATTTCATTATTGTTACCATTTAAGACAAAATTCTGACTCGAAGAGATGTTCAATTATTTTCCCAGTCTCATTATTCACTTAGCAAGCACTTAATTTCCACATGCATTTTCTATACTCCAGATGCTTTGATATGCTTCAATAACAATAATGAATAAGCTTAACTTAGATTCTTTTGATAATACATAGTGAACAAGTTGTAATAGGAGATTGTAGCAGAAGTAGACAGGGTTTATCAAGTACCCAACAAAAAGAAATTCATTCTATTTTAAGAGAATGAATTTGTTTTGCCCCTAGCTATATATATTGCTGTTATTTGGGTTGGAAAATCCTACTTTTAGACTAACTACTCCTGTTGCCTTCTCAGTTTATGTTTTGAGAGCCAAAATCCTTGTTTTCCAATATCAAATAGAATCATCTAGTCTATACATGACCCATCATAGCATTCCATAATCAGGTAATTCTGGCCAGTTCAGTCATATATACTTGGAAGACACTATTTGAATAATGTTCACATCTGGAAGAAAGAAAAAAAATCTTTACCTTTGGAACAGAACTAAAGTAATATTAATGCTACACTCCCTGCAGTTGTTGATAATAAGACATCAATAGATAACAATCAGCATGGAAAAAAAGAAATGTTAATAAAGGACAGAGACCAGGTTCTATAAATGCTACTGAAAAAGAGTCTCCTGTGCTTTAGGCTGCATTTAGGCCTGTAGTTTTATTATATCAGTGGGAAAGCCTTATTTTCTCTAGAGAAGTTTGATTTTGCAGTCTGTCTTTAAACTGCATAAATATCCAAGGAAAGAATCAACAAAGACATATAAACATAAACGACATTTGCAGTAGTGACACAAGATCTTCACATTGCTGTGTCCACTAATCCTGATGAATAATAAAATCCATACCTGATTCTACTCAAGCCCTCTATTAAAACCTTATTTTAATCCACTTTCCATTTCTCAATTAACCAAAGCTTTCAGTGTCTTATCAGCTTTGTAAGGTTCTTACTTTGTTCTTCCTTTGCACCATGATGTAAGTTCATTTGTTCTCTAACAAATCAACACCCATAGTAATGGTGAGAAGACAAATTCCCTTAAAGGGATGTAATGTGACACCAAATATAATTAAAGTATTATGAAATAAGTATTTTAAAAATGGTAAAATGTGAAAAATTTGGTCACATTATATAAAAAGCAAATGCTAATAAAATGGGAGGTGTTTGGAAGACTAAAATCAAGTGAAAAAACTTTACAAATTTGGAAACTCAGATCTGAGAGAGTCAAGCAGATCTTTCGGACCCTTGGCATGACATTTTAATCTACATACATCTTATACTACATGAAAAATGCTTGTACCTGGCTCTCATGGCATTCCCTGTTTCTCAAGTAAGCAGGAATCGCACTGCATTGTAAATTCGGAGATAGTCTGCACTTCAGCACTACTCCAGCTCAGGATGCTAGGGAACACAGAAGGAATCAACTCTGCAAGTTTCACATCCACAGTAACTCATAGTTTACATTTTAGCAGACACTCTTCAGGTCTGACCTTACGATGGAGCTGACACAGGAAGTCCGTAACTCAGGCAGATGCAAAGTCCAAGCTTCCTGAACATCTTTCTTTTCCACAGCGACATACACAAACATTTCAGAACTTGAGATATCTTTAAAATTTTTCACAGTTATTTAAAACAAGGCATGCTTTTTATGGATAACTGCTTTAAATATAAACTAAAACTATGAGTTCATCTCTTCAGGATTCTTTGCCTCTCTTTACCTGTTCTATTTTCTCCTCTGGTTTCTTTCTTCTCACGTGGTCTCTTCCACTTTTCCCTCTTCACATGCAGTGTTTGTGTTTGCATTCCTACTATATATGTGTATTTTCTTGTATGTCAAATTAATTTGATTTAATCCCACATTATATTAATAATAGTAAACTACTATCCCTTTAAATTAAATTTAGAATGCCTGTCGAAACCATCAGGACTATAGAACCAGTAACAAACTTACAAATAACACTACTTCTCAAGTAGTATGGATTATCATAATATGCATAGACTTTAGGTAGTAGATGATGTATGAACCATCCATTCTTTAAAAATTTAAAATTAAATTGAGAAAACTCAGTAAACTATACCAACAATATTATTTTATTAAAATTTTAAGAAGGATCATAAACTTTTATCTATCTAGAAGTTATTGTAAATTCCAGAACACGTATTTTATTTCCTATTGTTACAAAGAACCATAAATTTATATCTTATTTTGTTTTATTTTTATTATTTTTATTTCATTGTTACTACTTTTTTTTTAAGTCCAGCCTTTGTCCCCCTCTTGGTCCTCCCTTCGACAATTCCTCATCCCATTTTCCCCCATTCCTTTCTCCAAGACGATGTTTCCTTCACCCTCCAGGCTTCCCTGTTCCCTGCAGTCTCAGGCCTCTCAAAGGTTAGGCACACTTCCCACCGAGGTCAAACCCAGCAGACCTCTGCTATATTTGTTTCAGAAGCCTTGGACCAGCTCATATATGCTGCCTGGTTGGTGGCTCAGTGTCTGAGAGAGCTCAAGGTTCCCAGTTAGCTGAAACTGCTAGTCTTCCTATGGGGTCAGCCCTCCTCTCCCGCTTTTTTCAATATTACTCTAATTCAAGAACAGGAGTTTCCAATTCAGTCCAGTGTTTGGGTGTAAGTATCTGTGTCTGTCTCAGTCAGATGCTTTTTTGACCTCTCAGATGGCAGCCATCTTAGGTTCCTATCTGTAAGCACATCATAACATCAGTAATTGTATCAGGCCTTAAAGCTTCCAATTTAGATGGATCTCAAGTGAGGTAACTAAGACTCAAAAGGACATGCATGATATGTACTCACTAATAAGTCAATATTAGCCAAAAAAAAGCACAGAATTCCCAGGATACAATCCTCAGAAATCAAGAAAGCTAACAAGCAGAAGGGTCAAGTGGGGATGCCTCAATCCCACTTGGGAGGGAGAAGAAAGCACTCACAGGAAGGGGGGGAGGGAGAGAGGGACCTAGGTAGGAAAGAGGACAAGGAGAGGAAGAGGGAAACATGATTAAGTATTGGGGCAGACAGGGCTGAAGCCCTGAGGGCCAGCAGAAATAATCAAAAGGCAACCCTGGGATGTAGGAGGTGGGAGACTCTCCAGAATGCACCAGAGACCTGGGAAGTAAGAGACTCTCAGGACTCAAAGGAAGAGACCTTAGATGAAATGTCCTACAGTGGGGAGAGGGAACTTGTAGAGTCCAACTCCAGCAGGAAGATAGGGCAACAAGTGAGGAAAGGGGTAGCCATCACATAGTCAAAAACTCTGACCCAGAGTTGTTCCTGTCTGAAAGAACTGCAAGATCAATTATTTCCTTTTATTAAAAATAAATGTTTTTTCACACAATAAGTACTTATTTTGGATTCCTCAACCCACTACTACTCCCAACTTCTCCTCCAATTCAGATCCACATCTTTTCTGTCTTTCTTTAGAAAGCAAACAAATATCAGAGGAGTAATAAATAATATGAAATAAAATAGCAAATTAGAATAGGACAAAACAATCAAACAGGAGAAAAAGCAGATGAAAAAGTACAAGAAATGTAGATAGACATAGAAACACACAAGTATACACAAGCAGGAATCCAATGAAAACACAAAATTTGAAGCCATAACATTTACCCAAAGGTCTGATAAGATTAAAACAAAAGCAAAGCAAAGTAAACATACAAACAAACAAGAAACAATAGCTAATACTTAACATTGTGATACACAGAACCTCTCAAGAAACCAGAGAAGATGCTGTTGACTTAGTTTTGTGTTGGCCAGCTACTGCTTTGCTTGCGGTTTACCCTTAAGAGTAGTTTATTTCTGCAATGTTTCCCCTTGGTGAAAACACATTTTTTTGCAAGTAGATATTAATTGAATAGTAATTATTAATTATTATTATTAATTAATATTAATTAATTGATATTAGTTGAATATTAGAGATGAGGGCATGTGTTCACTTCTTTCACTTTATGATTTCATATGGTCCATACCCTTGAAGGCTTTTCACATCCTGCCTCAGTCTTTGTGAGTTTGTACATGTACCAGCCCTCCTGTTTCTATAAGGCCATAACTCTTTGGTGTCTTCCATCCCCTCTGGCTCTTTCTGCCTCCTCTTCCACAGATTTATTCATCCCTGAGGGGAAGGATTTGATGGACATATCCTTTCTAGGACTGAACTTTTCAAAATCTCTCACTGTATATTTTCTGCTTTTGAGTCTTTTTATTTGTTTATTCTTCTTCTGGAGTGGCAGATGCCATGCAGAAGTAACTTCAGTGTGCAAGTGAGTTTCCTGGAGACAGCCCTCTAGTTTCTACAGATGTGATGGATGTACCTCAGAGAAGCACAGCCTCATGGGCTTCATCTCTGGAATGATTCTTGCAGCTGCTGTGTCTTCTCATTTTTGTCATTGCTATATTACTTATATATTGAGCATGTAGTAATTGGGTGGGGGACATTCAATGTTGATAATCTGGTGTGATTGCTTCTTGGGAGGCAGCCCCATATTGGGAAATTTTCCTGCAGATCATTATATAAATGAGCTGACATAAAATAATATTGTTAAAACTAATTGATTTTACAGAATTCCTGATTTGATTTAAATCATTTATGAAGTAAGTAGTAAAAAGTTTAAGGAGATACTTTAAGTTTTTGCCAGAAAGATATAATACAATTAGAATCAAGAATAGCATGTACCCACTCCTCTTAGAGCAGTTAGGGCTGAATAGTTTTGAAGAGGAGTACAGTGATTTTTCATGCATTGCAAGCACATAATTGTACTTGAAAGAGAAAAATAGGCTTGGGTCAAGCTAATGATCAAAAAGCAAACAAAAACAAAACAAAAAACATTCTTCATTGGCTCTGAATTCCTGGATCTTGTGAGTTAGGGATGGGGCCATGGGTTTCAGTGTGCACCATGAGAAAGTAGGCTTATGAACCCAGTTCAGCTTACTATTTCAAAAATAAGATGTAAGATAGATGATCTATTTCTTGGGAATTACAAATTGTCATCAACTAGGCATTAGGAAAAACTTGCTACTTCAGAATTGGCTTGCTTAAACTTTGTTGATCAATGAAAGACAAATTATTGCTTTGAGATTGTGATGAATTTGTGGAGAGAAAAGTAGATGGGAAATGTTAAGTTAGGTACAAGTTTCAAAGGAAGAATATAAAATCAATAAGTTTTAATTTCCTATTGTATAATGATTTTACTTTATTTTTTGAGACTCTGTTTTGATGGTGATGGTTTTCAGAGAATATGTAACTTGTGACTATTAAGCAATCTTTTTATTTACATTCAGAACTTTTGACTAAATGGTATACAAAGGCTAAGAGAAAAATAAAGTTATTTGATCTTGTTGGAGCTTTCCTTCACCCACCAAATGTGTGTGTGTATGTGTATGTGTAAGCTGAAGAACATGACAGAGGTTTAACAATACCATCCTAGCAGATCCAGGCACCTGCTATTTCTGAGAACTTTTAGGGATTTGTTGATTTGCTTAAGGAAGTCGTGCCTTCTAGTATAAAGTAACTGGAACTTCTTTCATTTCTTATCTCGATAACTCTGCCCTGTGTGCTTAAAGCCTCAGGCCCTTATTAAACATCTGTATGTATATAATGAACAGTTTTCCTCCTTTTACATATTAAAGAATATGCATGTTGCTGGGTGGTGATGGTGCACACCTTTAATCCTAGTACTTGGGAAGCCCAGGCAGGCAGATTTCTGAGTTCGAGGCCAGCCTGGTCTACAAAGTGAGTTCCAGGACAGCCAGGGCTACTACATGAAAAACAAACCAAAAGAAAAAAAAAGAATATGCATGTTTTCTTCTTTATATATAAATATGCCTATCTGTCAATTTCATAATGCCTATATTTTCTTGCTAGACTAAATGACACAAAAATAAAACAAGGCTTTCTTTGGGACCACCACCTCCTGAATAATGAATGACATAGAAACCTTTATTTATTTATGAATATTTGTGCTTTATAGCTAGGTTTGTTCCCAAGTAACTTGTAATTCAATTACCCTGTTTATGCTGATCTGAGTTGTGTCACCACATGGTTTATTAGTTACCTCTACTTCAGTCCCTGTCTGCTTCTTCCTCTACATCTAGCTAGCAAGTCCTCCCTATATTTGACTCTCCCAGAGTTATTATCTCTCTGCCCAGAAGTCCTACCTTCCTCTTCAAGGTTTGCTATAGGCTATCAGATTTTTATTAAAACCAATTAACGGGTAAGAGAGGGAGTGTTTACAAAATATGATACAGCCACATGAATAAAAATGCAAAAGTCTGGACTACACTCAAATCTCTGCCACTACAGAAACCAGCATTTTTATAATACAGAGACAATCTTTACACACTGTACAAAAAAGATGAACCAAAAACATAAAGGTTTCAATCTTTTACCTATTTGTTTTATACTTATGTCAGTAAATAAAATATAATATTTACTTAAGACTTCTTAATGAAGGATTTAAATATTTTTCTAACAATATTTTTGTCTAGTGTGTACATTAAAGCATTAATTAACCTTCTTACCACCAATTTGGATGCATTTAATTTACTGGATCTTTATTGGTAATAGACACACAAGTGAATATTTATTAAAGTTCAACTTTAGGACAAATATAAAATAACATGAGAACAACGGTATACTCTTTTAAGAAGCTAATTGTATTATCACATACTATCATTTCTTTTCAGGAAAATGTCACAGATTACTTTTGTTTAAGTTCTAATCCTGAGGTATTAAATAAGGCTGTTCAAACTTTTGCATACTTCATAATGAAACTAATTAAAGCACTCAGTAAAGTTGAAAAACGTCAAATTTCTAGATTCATGGAGGGACTATTGTCATTATCAACCTTCATCACCACCGTTCTACCCACTGACACTGTATATTTCTGTGACTGTTCCTTGCTTCACTTCTCTTCCATCCGGGAGGCAAAAGTAGTTTTGTTTTGTTGTTTGTTTTGTTGTTGTTTTCCTGGTGGGTACAGATCACATGTAAAAATTTGAGGAAACATGGAAGTTAATAGTCTTTTCTTTTTTCTTTTTTTTTTCACTGAATGGATCAAGGATGAAAAGAAATGGATACTCTGTATTGAACACTTTCTGGGCATGTGACTTGAAGAATTCTATTTTCTCAGTGATCCTGGCCTCTGCTGCCTCCTACAGTTTTCTCAGGTTAATATCAGGTTTGTTCATCCAAGAAACCATTCTTTCAGGATATGTTTTGTGTGAGGGAAGGTAGATAGGTACTTTCTTTCCTCCTCCATATTCTTCTTACTCTTTCAGCTTTTCCATCTTTTCAATATCCCCTCTCTTTCACATCACCTTCTCTCCTAGGTCTGTTATTCCTGCAATTTGCCAAAAAGACCAACTCCATCATTTTGGGACAGTTTTAAACCAAGTATTTATTAAATAGTAAATACCAACCAAGAGATGAACTTATAGTTCATCATACTTTTCCTTGAGGCTTTTTTATTTCCCAAGACTACAATTGTCAGCATTTCAGGATGTTACCAAGTTCCTGGGCAGATAGGGATTACAGATTAATTTTGTAACACTAAATTTCCAGTCTTCAATTTACTCATGAATATAATAAAATCCCACTACCACTTTGCAGAAAAATCATTTAAGTTATCAGACTGAGCATGGGGATCCCAGTGGAGGAGGTAGAGAAAGGAATGGAGGAGCTAAAGAGGTTTGCAACCCCATAGGAAGAACAACAATATCAACCAGACCACTCCCTCCCAGAGCTCCCAGGGATTAAATCACCAACCAAAGGGTGCACATGGAGGGGCCCAAGGCTCTAGCTGCATATGTAGCAGAGGATGGCCTTATCTGGAAACAATGGGAGGGGAGGCCCTTGGTCTTGGGAAGGCTGGATGCCTCAGCATAGGAGAATGCGAGGGCAGTGAGGCGGGATTGGGAGTTTAGGGGGTGCACTCTCATAGAAGCAGGGGGAGGGGGGATGAGATAGTGGGTTTGTAGAAGGGAAACCAGGATCAAGGATAACATTTGAAATGTAAATCAATAAAATAATCAATAAAAATAAAGAAAAAAGAAAAATACTTGTCAAATATTCCATAACATCCTTGAGGAAACTTGTGTACAGTATTTATGTTTGCAGATATAATTAATACAAATGTGTGAATTTATGAAAACATACAGTAGAAGCAGTAAAACTCCAAATACACATTTTATTGTGTGAATTTTAAGGCTGTCCTTTTTATGTACCATTTTGTACATAACTGAAGGACTGCTATTGCTATCTGCTATATTTCTAATAATTTATAATTTTCTTGTTATTATTTTTCTGAGGGATTCCTCTTTTCCTCCTCCTCCTGTTCCTTCTTTGTATCGCATTAGACTGTATGAAAAATCTCAGATGAACTAGGTAAGTACTCTACCAGAAACTAGTAGTGAGTTTACTTTTATGAAATAGTTGCCCATATAAAGAATTTTGCATAAGCATATTGATTCATGAGTTCTTGCATTTTATATTATTACTTAAAGGTTACATTTATATCAGTGAGTTAACATAAATTTGGACTATGTCAGGAGAGCCTTGTCACATATCTAACTAAGGATGATGTTATCATGAAAATACTGTTTTTGATCAAGTTACTAGTATATTACTTCCAGTTTTTAATTAAATGAAGCAGAATATCTAAAGTAAGTGATACATATGGAACATATGGTTATTTGTTAAGGTATCCAGATATTGTTAAATATATTGTCAATTAGTTAATATATTAAGGCATCAAGTAAAATAAATGATGTGTAAAAGAGCCTATGAAACAAAATATATACAGTTTAAAAACTGTAGGCCTGAAATGGAAAAATTAACTAGGAACTTCACAGAAGGACAAAATATGTAGTTTGTACAATAAAACATCTATGGCTCTTATGTCACCATTAGAGATAAATTGTCCTTTCATTTTTCTTTTCTACTCTGAAATTACAACTATACAGAAAACCTAGACAAAATGTAGGTTAATAAATATAAGCTTAGCCACAATATGCCAACAATAACTGTAATACTTCATAAATAGTCCAAAGTTCACTGATCTTATGTCATAAAAGTCCACAAGTATTTTTATCTACTATAAAGAAATAAATCAATTTGGTTGAAATAATTAATATGCAAAAACTGTAAAAGTAAATCTCCTTCTTAATGGTGTAGTCTTATTATCTCAATTTCTATTTGGTGTCACTCTGAAACGCTTCAATAGACAGAAAGTCATAATAACTGAAATTTATTCAGAGAACCTGAATCTTTTCTATTTGGAAATATAACATAAATGAAGATAGGAACATACCTGCATGAATAAAATCTGCTAATTGCTTTACGATTGGCAGTATCCAAGAGTGTACCCCAAGTCTGTTTGATATTCCTGGACCAGCTATTACAGTGAGCATTCTCAATGGGATGAATGATGGGTGTAATGATGTGACACCAGATGGCTCTCTGGTGACTATACATTTATAGAACCTTTTACAGGTTGTTTATTACAATGAAATCTGTAATATTTCAGCTTCATATGAGGTAAATGTAAATTCTTTATTATTTTAACCAAAAATCACCATAAGAGTAAATTGTTTTACTCATTTGAAAGATGACATTTGATCAGACAGGTGTACTTAAAATTATTACATATAAAATATAATCCAAATAATAATATACAGTTTAATAATTGCTTATAACTCTGATATTCAACTTTTAAGTTTCTCAAGTTTTTTAACAATAAATAAAATTGAAATATTATTCCTTAAATAGTATCAAGGGACAGTCTTATTCTATCAACATGTACAGTCGTAGTTAAGCTAACTTATGCACATTATAGTTCAATCTCAATTAATTACATTAATTTTACATTTTGCAAGAGAGCTGTTTTGATAGAGATCTGTTAAGGTAATTTAAATATAGAGGAGACAGAACTCTTCAGCAGATTGTTTTTTAATCAGAATAGTCAAAGGCAGCAAGATTTCAAGAGAGTGGAGACTGAGTATTGAACAACAGGGAACTTCGTTTTATAGGACAGAAAAGGGAAGACTCCACATACAAACCTGTTCCACTGTAAATACCAATGAAGGTTGGTATGTTGATCTTATTTGGTACTTCCCATATTGTTATATGCCAAAGGTATTAACAATATGCCATATTTCCTGTTTGGAGTTTCTTAGCTCACCTTGGGTTTTTGAATTATTAGCCTTTTAGAATATATAATGAAAATCAAAATAATATAAGTTGTTCCTATTTTATTTTGGAATATATTTTCTTTTATGGAAATTTTGGCATTAATTATACCAGTATTTAATCATCTTGTATTCATTATATCTGATTACATATGTAGCAAATGTTTCTATGACTTTAATATTACTAAGTAGCTGGAAGATATAATCAAGAATTATAAAATATGCATGTGAAATTTCTATTCCTTTCAATATGCTGTGATTAACCAGCTATACATAGATTTGTTATTTAAAATTAAAACTCAAAGGCTGGGGACATGGCTCAATGTATAAGAATACTTGATATGCAACTATATAG